>PVJO010011313.1:0-60274 GCA_004026905.1 Hystrix cristata
TGTAGCTTATTTTTTCAACCTTTAATAATGTCTTTTACAGAGGAAAGGATTTAAGTTTACATAAAGTTGAATTTGTAATTCTTTTTCTTATGGATACTATTGGTCCTTTATCTCAAATTTATTACCATTCCAAAAGTTATCCACTTTTCTTACATAAGATACATATTCATGGGGCTTCATAATTGTGCATATTATGTTCCAGAGTGCCTGTGGTGGTCAGGATGGAGTGTCAATTTCATCGGCCTTGAGATTTCCTCACTTCTAGGTGTGTCTGCATGGGTCATGTAGGTGTGACCTTGAAGTCTATGTCTGGTTATTTCTTCCTCCCTAACACTGTTCTCCTACTCTCCTTCCTGGCTGCTCTGAGCTAAGCATCTTTGCTCCTATACTTTTCCACCATGCTGTTTCTCCCTTGGATCCAATAGCCGTTGACTGAATCCCCTTAAAACATGAGCTAAATTAAATCTCTCCTCATTTAAATTGTTAGTGTCTAGTATTATGTTGAGCAATGAGAGAGCTGACTAATAAGAGTGCCTAAGTTATGGCTGTCCTGAGAAATAAATTGTTATGTTTCTAACCTATAAATTGAAAGTTACCAACCACTTTAAAAGTGTGAATGTAGAAACAATTTTTCAAGTTTTTATTTTATAAATTACTAGTCCTGACTTTTCAGTTGTTGGTATAAAGGCTCTTATCACTTTTTTTTACAGCTTTTAGAGACTCTCCACAAGAACTTAAATGAAAGTGTTTATTTTCTAGGTGATAATTGGTAGAGTGCTAAAGAATTCATCAGGCTTATTTTTGAGAATGTTACTAATCTTCTTATATCAGTAAACTAACTAATAGTGCCAAAAGTATTGCTTAGTCATGTCCACATGGTAGAATCTATTTTTTAATTTCACAAATAATTAAATTTACATTCAGAAAGACCTTTGATGTTACCAATTTTATATTCATAATCAGTTCCCTATGCACAACTCTCAGCTTAACCATGAATATGTACGTGGAAAGTTATTCCATAGAAAATGGATTTTGGAATGAGAGCTGTCAGGTTTGCTTTAAAAGTTGGAGGGAAACTTCGATTCTTTGTTTTTCTATAGTCATGTATCTAGTTCCTCTGTTTGAGCTGTCTGAGCATATGTTGTTTTTCTTCTAACTTATTAACAGAGCTTGTTACATAGCATGAACTTTAAAAATATTTGTGAACTTGTAGTGCTCTCAGGATTGTATTATAGGGACTGGGGATTTAGCTCAGTGGTTAAAGTGTTTGCCTCGCAAGCACAAGGCCCTGAGTTCGATACCTGGCACCAAAAAAAAAGAAATTAAAAAAAAGGATGGTATTATAGAAGGCCGTGATACAGATAGAAGCATTCTACAGTAAAAGGAAGCAATATAATATAATTGCTGCTTTTTAGAATTCTTTTAGCCGCTGCAGAATCAAATATGCCCCAAATCTCTTCATTTTTATTACTCAGAGCCTGACTAGGAGTTAAATTGAACCTATAGTTTCATTTGTTTTAAACACATACAGAGAATAAAATTTCTTTTATGTTTTCTGTCTCATAAATGTTCATTAAAGGACAGTTACACTATTGGATATGCAGCCTGTTACTTCAAGTTTATATACAAGTGCTGGTGCTCATTTGTGTTTGTTTTTCAAAAACCAGTATACCAAAGTGATTATTCTTGCCAGTGTGAGCAATATTTATTTTCATGCTTTACTTCTATCAACTTTTCAGTTTTTTATGATAAAGATGACATTATAAATGTAATAGGAAATATTACTTAGTTTTGAAAATGTTTGTCCTTTCTTATTATAATCTGGCTTCTGATGAAAATCTCCCTGACCAAAATATATAAACTATCACTGATATTTTTCCTGAACTTTTTGAAGCACAATGAAGTCAGTAGGACATAATGTTATTTGTACCTGGATTTCTACTTCACAGGTTCTCGGGTAAAATTGTCCAAATAGCAATAATAAACGAGATAATTGTACGCAGGTGAGAGAAGAGAGAGGAAAAAAATGAAACAATGGAACCAGCACAGGATCAAAATGCTGCCTGAACCCAGTAAATATTCAATTTGGTTGCTCATTCCCAACCCATTTCTTTTCTTATGTCTCATGCTTTCTCTGTCTCGTCTTTTTTGACCTCATATAAGTAAGAAAAGCACGTTTTTAAAAATTTTTTTTATTTTTACCAAGAACATGTATTGGTACATTATATACATAATGATCATAATCAACATGGTTATTTTGTACCTGTACATGATGTATCTTGGCTCCCCCCCTTCCCCTCCCCGCCCTTCCATTCACCCACCCCTCTCTATTTGCAACAAGTTTATTTACACTTTTCTATTTTTTCCCTTTCATTTTACGAAAAGCACATTTATAGTGTATAAATATTTTATGCCTAGGATTTAAAAACTTTAAGTTCATATATTGGTAGTGCTTTAATGTATTGCAGTTTTACATCAAATTTTCTTTTGATGATAGAAGCTCGGAGCCAGTTTGATGCCAAATATAAATGGCAGTGCTGGCTTCCAAGGTCAAGAATGAAAGAAATACAGACAGGTAAGAGAAAGATATCTTAATTGTTATCTAAAAGAGGCCAATATTTTTGAACGAATACTTTGTTGAGGCATTTGTAGTGAGAAAGGAGAGAGGCACAAGTAAGTAAACTGCTAAGATGTTTTCCAGGACACCAAGCCTCCTAGTATAAAAAATTTTTATTTTCCATAAGGAAAATGAGCAAATTCAGGCAAGAATTACAGTTAGGATTGAGAGAGTGAATGGAAAAAAAAAATAAAAAGATGACACCAATTGGAGCTAGAAAAGGGATTTATGTAATCAGAGATAATGGGAATTTATTGCATTTTAATGCTCATAGAAATGTAAAAATCCCCCTTCACTATCTCTCCGTGAAATAGCCATAGAACTTCTGTTAAAGTCTGTGTAGGTTTCCTGGGGGTATCTATAACAAAATACCACAGAGTGGCTTAAGCAATACGAAGGTATATTCTCACAACCGCGTGGCCTGACACCAACATATTGGGAAGGCCACATTCCTTCTCACAATACTAGTAAAGAATCTGGCGTTAGTCACTGTCTTATCCTGGAACACAATACCCGATTCTTGACACTCAGTACTTCAAGAGAAGTACTTTTCAATGCATAATTGGCTTTCTCCAAGGCAGGCATGGCAAAGGGCCATAGTGGAGGAACAGCTGCTCGCATCATAGTGGCCAGAAAACAGAGAAAGAAAGAGGAGATGGGGAGGAAGATGTATCTTTCACATCCTCGGTGACCACTTTCTTCCCACCAGACCCCACCTCCTGACGGCAGGTCAATTACAGCACCCCCATAATCCCATCGCCTTTCAGAAGTCCTACCTATGAGTGCATGAGGCTTGAGCAGATGTCTAGATATAAGCCATAACAAGTCTGCTCCATGGGTCTCTCTTGGCTTCTGATGGTTCTTTGGCTTTGACAGCAAGATTCCAATCTCCTTAAGACATTCTCCCCATGTGAACGTTTGTTCCTGTGCCCCATCGTTTCCCTTTGTAGAAGGGCATGAGTCACAGCCCAGCAGGGTCTGCTCCAGGGAGAACATTTTGACTTGACTACTGGTATAAGCTCCTGAGGTCTGGCAGCTTAGAGTGTAACATATTTTGGGGGAAGAATACGATTCAACTAATAACAATCTTCTCTCCGGCCACCCCAAGATTATTTTCCTTCTTATATGCAAAATACATTTCCCCCATCCCAACATCGCCCAAAGTCTTAATCATTCCAGCATCTACTTTCAGTCCCAAGTCCCATGGAAACCTCATTAATTCAATCCAAATTCTCATTATTTGAATCATTGAAATTTGGGGTATGATTCATCCTGAGGCAAAACGCCTCTCCATCTGTGAGGATGTGAAATCAGACAAATTATATGCTACCAAATACAGTGGTGAACTAGGAATAAGATATATTTTTTTTTCCTATCCCAAAAGGGACAAATTAAAGGGTGTGCGTGAGAGGGTCATGCATCCCAAGCAAATCCAAAACCTAGAAGGGCAAATTCTATTAGATTTTAATGAGAGAGAAGAATTCTTTTTGCTTACTGCTCTGTCTTCCGGGACCACCAGGGTGTCTCTAACATTAGGGCCATTCTTTCCTCTTCAGGGAGATACAGAAGTTGGATAGTTTCATCAACCCTTTTCCTGCTTATCACATCTCAGAAAGTCAACAATCTTCTTTCATTGTTATGTCTTCTCTGCCCCTTTTGAATAAGCATTTTTGTTAGGATGGTTGACTAGATTCACAAGTCCCGCACTTAAACTAATGAAAAATTGTCAGCATGCTAGGTGCTTTTTCCAGAGCATACTTTCTTATTTCGTACAATATGGATATGTTAAGAATTTTTTGAGTCTGGTTTCTTTTTGTGTAATAATGCCTTATTCAATTATCTCTCTCCTTTCATATTTTATTATAAATAACAAGTAACAACCAGGCCACAACTTCCAACACTTTGTTTAGAAATCTTTCTAAATATCAAATGCAGCAGTTACCAATTTACTTTCCATGAATGATAGAAAACTTTTGGGTCAATATCTCTACTATTTTATAACAAAGAATTCCTTTATTTAGTTTCTAATAAAATGTTTCGCATTTCCATCTAAGACTTTACCAGGAGTATCTTTAATATTCATACATCTAGCAGCAGCCTCTTAGGCCAATCTAGGATTTTTTTACTATACATCTTCAAACTCTTCTAATGTCTCTCCGTAACCCAATTCCAGCACTACTTTTACAGATTTAGGCATGTTGTGTGTGTGTGTGTGTGTATTGAGAGAGAGGAAGAGGGAGACAGAATGAGATAGAGAAGAAGATTTTAAGAAATTTGAAATCAATACAGCAAACTGGCAAAAAGGAAATCTAGGTAAGAATGTATAGTGCAATCTTGAGACTGCAGTCAGAAGGGCCAGCCAACCAGGCTGAAAATGCCGGCATATTTTTCTGTTACAGTCTTAAGTCCAGATTCCTTTTCTTTACAAAAGCTCATTTTGTTCTTAAAGCCTTTGACTGACGGGATGAGCCTTCCTCCCAATGTAGAAGGTAATCTATTTTACTCAAAGATTAATGATTTAAATTTTTAATCTCTTCTAAGACCTACTTTCACAGCAAAATGTAAGCTGATGTTTGACAAAACTCCTTGGCTAAGACTAGCCAGATTCACACATGATTAGCCAGCACATGCTCCAGTAATATCAGGGACTTGAAACTGATTTTGTAGTGTAACAAAGGCTGAATTTTGTTATCAAATGAGTGTGGGGTGAGAGCATAGACTGTCCATGGGAAGGAGAACATCTAAGTTACTCACAGATACTCAAACGTTCTTTGTTTTTAAATGAATTGACTAGAGTGTAACGATAGTGGAAATAACATAAACTGGGTTTCAGACCTAAATTCTAATTACAGTTTTACTGATTGCAAGTTGTATAATTTCAGAAAAATGTCTCAACCTCCACATTCTTTTATGAAATAGAAAATAAATGCATGTTAACATTTATTATTTGGTTGGATTTAAGTAAGCAGTGCAGCTAAACTTCAAGGAATATAGCAGATACCGTTGGTTCTCTTCCTGATACTTTTAATTGTAGAGTCTGAAAACAAAAAGATACGTGGATACTTACAGTTCTCAAATTAAATTTAAAGAGGTGGCAACCTAATAGCTCCCTAATGTGATTAGCAAGACATTGTAGATCCATATTTAAGTATTCAGTACAGCATATTTATGTATTCTGAGTATGTATTTATTCATTGTTTTTTATTGGCTAATCATTGAACAATAAGAGTTAAAATATGATGGATAAAGTGAATAAACTGTAGAGTGCTGCATTACTGCCATCTTATTCTAAAATGAGCATTAGAAATTAATAGGTAATTACAATAATTTGCTTCTTTAATTAGTCAGAAGGACAAACCACTGGCTTCTTTAGATTACGATGGAATACTTCATAATCCCTATTCACCAAGAAGCAATTGGAATCAGGGTTTGAGAGAATAGTAATTTATAAGTCAAATATAAAAGTAATAGCAAATATCATACTCAGAGCTTAATAGATGCCAGAAATCTTGGGAATTCCTTATCAGGTTTCTAAGGATTATTGTTGCCTAATGTACTTCTTCCAGGTACAGAATTGTTTGTGTCTTAAAATCGGAGTGTCTTTTCAGATAGGTGTTCTACTTAAATGCCCAGAGGCTACTATGAAGTGGAATACTTGTAAATAAGTAGGTTCTTGAGATCTTTATAAATTAGGACATATTTGGAGAAAAATAGTGTAAATTTAATCTAATTGTTGGTATGCTACCAACTAAGTCAATGAAAAGTATTCCTTATATACCTAAAATTTAAAAATAATTTACCAGTCAAATCAACCATGCTCAACAAGGATAAACAAATAGAGCAAAGCGGAACTAACATTTTTTAAAACAGTACTTCTGAATTCATCTTACTAGAAATAGCATTTCCATGAAAAAAAAATCTTTGGAATTTATCTGAAATTTCCAGTAAGTCTATTTCAGTCATCATTTTAGAAACTTATTTTCTCTAAATTTACACATACACTAAATGACAATTTTGCCTAAAGAATAGCCTAAGAGCTTCAGAGCGGGTATTTACAATCTAGGTCATTGTTTCTGCTGCTTCTTATACTTAGCTTCTTACACCAGAGACTGAAGAGTCATCTTTGTTCCTGTCTCTTCCTTCTTTCCGTACCCCATATCCAATCTATCCGAGAATCTTATCACTCTTCCCTTTGAAATCTTTCTCAAATTAAATTCTTTCTTACTTCCACTCTGTCGCTCTCTTCTGAGCAACCAGGTTGCTGGCTACCATTATCCAGAGCGTGATTTACAGCAACTGCTTCCTAACCGGTTTCTCAATTTCTAATCTTAACCACTCACTGTGTCTTCTCCAATAGCAGTTCATGATATCTTACAAATTAATCCGTGTTTCTATGTGGCAGAAGAAGCTCTGAAAATTTCATATTGTAATAAAATTGAAAATTCTTCCTGTGACTTAAAAATGTACTTGATTTGGTCCCTCTTACTCATTTTATGCTATCTAGATCAATCTCACTCTATCCCAGCCTTTTGCAAGTTCACTTGGACCCTTAAAGTAGCCAAATTTAACTTTATAAACATGCTCTTTCCCCTGTCTGGCTGCTTTCTCTTTAGAATTTCACAACGCTTTCCCCCTGAAGTCAGTTTAGTTTGCCCTTGCTCTCTCCCTTAATCTGCTTCCTTTCTTCCTGGCATTTACTATTCTGAAGTTACACTGCTTATGTGTTGCTCATTTGCTTATTGTGTATCTCGTCCAGTAGAAAATAATGCTCCCAATAAGATGGTAAGCCTTTTAGGCTGTTTTTCATTGTTGTATCCCAGCTCTTAAAGCACATGATAATATTTACTCAACAAATAAAGGAAAGATGAATGAATTTATGTGGAAATCCTAGATGAAAGACAGGGGGCCTTGGCCCAGGGGAATATTTTTAATAAAATAGTAATCTAAATATATTCTAAAAACTCAGGATTAAAATTTTTAAAAATAAGAAGTAGAAATAATCCAAATTGTGCTACCACAATTTGGTGTGACCCTCTTTTCTTATGAATCTATTTATACTGACAGGAATTGAAATAATAGTAGCTTTGAGGACTCCTTTTATCAAAACCAATTTTGATATTAAAATTTGTATTTCAATATAATAGAATTAAGTGTGTATGTGCTTAATGAGCTCAGAAGTTATCAGCCACGTATTTGGAAATGTAACATAGATGAATAATCCAGGATTGGTCAACCAGATTTTTTTTTTTGTCTTTGAAATTTATGAGTACACGAAATAGAAGTTCTTACCTTCCTCTTATATTCTAACTTGAGTGATCACTTTTAATTGCATCAAGAGAAGTTGAAGCCAACTTACAAAGAAGTAGTGATGGGGCAAGGTGGAGAAGGAGGAAAAAAGGAATGCATGATATCATCTGAGACCTAGTATCTAGATCTACCTGAGGCCAGCTCCACCTTGGTCCTTCCTACATCAGTAAGCCAATTAGTCCTCCCTACTTTTAAACAAACTTGAGTTAGTTTCTATCCTGAGTAATTCAGTTAGAGGAGAAAAATGTTATTTATTAGACATGTCACATATTCTTCTGATTATTAGATAGTGTATGCTGATGGATATTACTTTTGGATCATAGACATGATACTACATTATGGTAAGTTTCTTCAGAGTGTACGTGGTCCAAGATAGCTAAAGTTTTGTGTAAATATAATCTTACCAAAAGACCCACGAGTAAAGCAAATAAAAACATTGGTGTGTTTTGTATGCCAGATTCCTCTGTGCTGAGGGCTTTGAACAATCTCCATAGAAATATGAGGCTCCTTGGCAGGGGGTGGGGGGGTATGAGACTCAGTAAGTTGTCAATATCAAAGTAGAGAACTTAGGTAAGTTTCCATAACTATAAAACTAGTTGACTTATTCACTGACCATGAAAAAGAAATAGATGAGTATTATAAATTCTATGTTTCTAAACTTATTTAGTGTATTTCTAGAATTCTGAAAAAAAACTAAAATTTTCAAACCAAACTTTAAAGTCTTTAATCTAGTGATAAAGCCTCTTGGTAATATAACTGTGATTACCTTTCCAAACTAATTCCACCACACATACTCATCAAGCTTTTAAAGAACCCTGAAAATATGATTCTTTTTGTTACTCTATATGTATACTGGTCTCTGCCCACAATGTTCTACTGGATTTTGTGTTTTCTGTGCTGCCAAAAGTAAAGGGACTGTCACAGATATTCATGGATGTCTGCATAAATGAATGAGTAAATATAGTTTTTATGCATTTATGATCTAAGGAAATCAGAAACAAGAAGGCATACTGTGCATTAGTTTATTAAACATATACTAAATATTGTTCATTTAGAAAAGAAATGCTTAAAGGGAGTTGGGTAATTTTCAGATATGGATAAAGATGAAAACACGAGCATCTACCACATCCATTACTCTTCCTACCAGGATTCCAGTCTTCCCCCCCAGGACTATTTCTTTCTTTCATTTTATACTTTTCATTAGTAAATGCCTGTAGTACATAATGATCACATATCTTGTGTGGAGCTGGTATATGTACATAACAAATCTTAAAGCAATTTTTTTTATCTCCTTCCCCTTCCTCCTTTGCCCCTTCCTGCATCTCTTGGTCTCCTTCCCACACGCCAAAGATCTGTCTCACTATTTTCTATTATCTATCTTTTATTTTGCTCTTTATTTATATTGTGGGTTTCTCATAGAGACAGTATGTCATATTTAAGACTGCGTATCTGGTTTATTTAACTTAACATTATGGAAACACATCCTGTTAATGAAAGTTTTGGATATATACTGTTACCATTCATCAGCAACTCCTTTTTTGGAACAAAGGTAGTTAAAATAAATAACCAGTATCAAATGACTCATTTAACTACAAGATCACTTCCAGTACTGTTTCAACTATTGATGAGTTATTATTATCTACGTAGGTGTTTCTCGGAAAAGTAGATGTGTTGACCTATTGTGGTCAACATGAGCAGGAACGCCCAGCTGGATTGAGTTGCTGTGGTTCTGGGTGCGGAAGATCCACCTGAGGATTGTTGCCCACGGAATGTAAAGGAGAGCGGGAGCAGAATATAGGGGCCGGCTGTTTCCCAGGAGAAGCTCTGCCGTGGCTGGTTCTCCCAAAGGGGATTTGGCTGCTCTCGTCACAGAAGGAGCTTGGGGCTTTGTGGTTGTCGAGGATGGTTGCTGTTTGCTTTGGGGAGCTCTGGTCTTCATCTCTGCTGAGACCATCATATTCTGGCTCTAGTATAGGTTTCTTCAGCCTTTTACTGCAGACACGGATGTACACCGGACATTGCTGTGGGCTCCCGGCCCTTGATTGGATCTTCCAGGTCTCCAGTGAGTAGACATTCTGCACTCTTCTTGCATCTAGCTTGTGTGTGTGAATGTTGTAACTTGTACTTGTCCTGTATTAAATCTGCTCTCTCTAGAAAAGTAACTAATACAGTAGAATTCATATTTTTCCATCAAAATTTTTGTAAAAACTATTAACTTACTGACATATTTTACCTGATATTTTGTATCCAGCAGTGTTTGTTTCATGAAGCTGGGTGTGCCAGTCGTGCATGTGTGTTTACGACTGTTAGCTCTTCCTGTTGCATCATTACTTCACCAATATATAGTGACCTTCGCCTCTTCTGATCAGTTTTGGCTTGAAGTCCACTTTAGCTGTGATTAGGATACCTGCTCCTGCTTTTTCCAACTTCCCACTGTGTGGAATACTTTTTTCCATCCTTTGATTTGTAATCTTTAACCTGCTCCCTGCCCGTGGCTGTCTCCTGTGGCTGATCTCACTTAGTTACTGTGGGAGGATAACAGTGTGAGCCCTAAAGTGGAGTTATTTGGGGGGTTTTCTGAGTCCTAAATTTAAATAATCAGCCCATTCCAGGAATGGCACTAAGTTAAGCACCCTCCTCTGGTATGGTGGGCTCCCATGGAGGAATCCTCTGCAGCTGTCGCCTGCCATGTGGGAAGAGTCCCCTCAGAGCAAAACCCTGCACCGCTTTTGCATTCACAACAGCCGTGGGCTCCAGCTGGGACACTCGACTTGTTTCTGTGGAGCCAAGAGTCCCACCCGACCCCAGCAAGCCACGAGCAGGAGACAGAGTTCAAATTGTTTCCGTTTTTTCTCTTTGTTGTGCTCCATCTCTCCAACTTCTGAGTAGCACCCACTTTTTTCTTTTTATGGATGATTTTTTTAACAAGAATATAATATTTTCTGATTGGAGTATAGTGTTTACTGGATTTAGGTGTACACTTTAGAGTCTCTCCAGGGCTATACAAATGAGTATTCTTGGGTCCTGCTTCCATATGTGGGTACTCTCACACACACACACACACACACACACACACACACACACACACACACAAATATATATACTTCAAAATCTAGCAAGTGATTCTGATGTGATTGATTTATATTGGAGTGGGAAACCTCCATTCCTATATTGACATGGGAAAAGCTGAAATATTTCCTGAAACTGTGCAGGAAAACAATGACATTAAAAAACAAAATGACAACAACAAAAACCCTTTGTTTTATCTTTAACAAGAAGAGTCAGAAAGCAGAAAGGAGCAAGTAATTAATTAAAATAATAATGGGATTGCAAGTTAAATGGAAGATAGTCCATGCTGTAAGTAACTGGTCATATATTGCTGAAAGACGAACCTGCTGGAGGAACTCCGGGCTTTTAATTCAGGAAACTCTAGCTTTAAACTTTAGCCCTGTTACTCCATAGCTGTGCTTTTACTAAACCACTCTGAGGCTGAAATTTCTCATTCAAAACATCGAAGTCATGACACTGACGCAGTCACTATTTAAAGGGTTGGTGGCAAGTGGGAGCTAACCTGTGCATGCAATGACTCCTTCTCTAGACAACTTTAACGGATTTCATTCACTCATTCGGTAAATATTAATTGCAAAATCAATTAGGTATGCACTGTAAGGCAGAGAGTGAATATACTAGGCTGATGCCTGGAAAAATTTAAATTTTTACACAAGAATATAAAGTTATACTTGATTTGCATGAAATTTTGATTATGTAACTGATTAAGAAATTTCATTTTATTTTTTCATAAAACAAAATATCTAAAAAATCTGTAGCCATCGATGAATACATGCTCTTTGCAGTCTAGTGAAAGTCCTTCCTTCCCCATCCTCACTCTGGCACACTCCCCTCCTGCCCTAACAGAAACCCCTCACCAGTGGTTACAAGGTGGCCGCAGCTTTTGCATGCTTCAGATCCTCATACAACAATGTCCAAAGGCAGGGACTGGGTTTTTCCTAACATATGCGGTCCTAAAACATTTTCCTGGAAGCTGCCAGAAGATTTATCCTGATCTCATTGGGCAGGGCAGCAATTTCTGCCGCGCCTTAACAAATTACATGCAAGAGGAATAAAGTCGGTATAATTTGGTTAGACAATTGACATTCGCCCTCACCACTCTCACAAATACGGGAGAGCACATACATGAACGAATCAAGTTTCTGCAGCAAAACAAAACAAAGCAAAACAAACAAACAAACAAAAAAAAAACCGTGCGGTTATCTTCAATGTCTTTCAGAAACACAAATTGTAAGGTAACTTTTCCATAATGACGGCAAATTAATTACCAGAAAATATAATGATAAGTGTTTCTAGGCGTCCTTCAAATCTCAACTTGCCTTCTGCCTCCTCCAGCAAGCACTTCTTTGACTTCTGAAAGTAGATCAGATTACTCTTTGAAACCAGCAGCGGTGCCTTTGCTGTTTCAGAGCTAGTTATTATAAATGCTTCTCTGGGAGAGTGTAGTTCGTGTGTGACTTACCGACTACACTATAAAATCTATGGACGTAGAAGCTGAGGGCCATTTTGTGTGTCTCAACAGCCTTCATGCTCAGGACAGGGCCTGGTATGCAGTAGACACATAAAAATTTTATATATAATAAATTAATGAATGATCGGGAGGAAAGGTAGTTTTAGCATCACTGGAAATAATTCTATAAATGAAAAGACAAAAATTTAGCAAAGAAAATTAAGTGTAGAGTCGAGCAAATTTTAAAAGTTGACAGAAGCAACACCTCCCTGGGCATTAAAATCTTAAATATGCTCTCTCTGAAGCAAGAGATGCTGTTTACGTTTCTTAGTCTTGTTTTTGAAGAACTTATCAACAGACACCGACTTTCTAACATGAATATTTCAACCTTTAGAAGTCTCCCCACTTGGCTTTAATTTCTAGCTGCTCTGTATATATGTGTGTGTGTGCACATGTGTAATTGTGTGCGTGTATAATTGAAAGACACACTCTTTTTTTAGTTTATTAGTATGTGTGACGTACACAATGTTTACACTCCTTGTGGGAAGTTTGTACAGGTACATAATATAACCATATTTCTTTTTTATCCTCTTTTCCTCCACTGCCCCCCTCCCCCCACCACTTCATCCTCTTCCTTTTTTTTTTGGTACATGTTTGTAGTACATAATGTTTACATTCCTTGTGTGGAGTTGGTACATGTACATAACACATCACAATTCCTTTTATTCATCCCATATCCCTTCCCTCCCTCCTCCCTCACTCCATCTCTTGATCCCATTCCTTCTCTTTTGAGAATGATGACTCTTATATGGAATTCATTTTTTGGTACTGGAGATTGAATTAAATTGACTGAACTGATTGACCTAAGTCCAGGGCCTTCACACTGACCCACATCTTCAGTGTTTTGTATTATTTTGTTTTGAGACACAATGTTGCTAAATTGCCCAGGCTAGGTTTGAACTTGTGATGCTTCTGCCTCAGTCTTCAGAATAGCTAGGATCATGGTGTCTGCTGGAATTACAGGTGTGGGCCATCATGCACACCTGGAATTCCATCTTGTGTTAGGGAAAAAAAAAGAGGTAATTAAATGATAAATCAATGTGATAGTTTAATAGGAAAATTATAACTCTTTAGTACAGTCCAGGAACAATCAGAATGCAGAGACTTGAAGTTGGAAAGGAAACGGGGTGGTGATGGATAGAAGAAGGATTTCTGTGCAAAGATTAAAGATTCTGAAGCAGGAGGATAATTTTTCTAAAGAACAGGCATATTCAATCTGGCTTTAGAAGGGATCTCTGAGCTATACTGCACTGTGTCTGACCTGCTCTTAGCTCTCCTGCTTGTGTGAGATTGATGACAGAGAAACTGTGCAGTGTGAAATCAAGAGCAGAACTACCTTATCGATCTTTCTAGACAGGAGCTTCTGAACTACAGCAGCCTGGAAATGTCCTGATGTATGAATTGATCTTCTCAGAATCCACAAGAGAAACCCCTGAGCCTCAGTAGCTAAAGAATGATAAATTCTCATTCCTCGGTGTTCTGAAACTTTGTTACAGTCCACAGATGGACCTGTTTCTTGTACCTCTTGGAGTCTGTGTATCTGTATAGCTAAATGTACCTGTTCTTATTTTCTTGTAGCTGGCAAAACATCCGTCTGTTCCCCCAGGTCGGTGGTGGTGAGCCTGCAGCACGCATGCTGCAGCTGGCTATTCGTTATCATTGAAAGCTCTGGAAGCTCTCACCATCACTGCCCTAGGGAGTCCTTAGAGCTATATGATGTATGCTCTATTGTTATATAACACATATTAAAAAATTGTCCCACAGTGGAATGAATAAAGTAAATTCACTTGTAACAAAGCAAACACTATTTCAACTATACCCATAGCCTTTTTTTCCCAGAGTTACTAAAATATTCTGAAAAAATAAGTTAGCTGTTGACAACAAATTAATTGAGTAATTAGTGATGTATCTTGCCTATTTAACCTAGGTCAGTTATAAAGCCAGAATAATTTCCAAAGAAAAATATGAGATGCTTTCTTAGCAAGCGTTATACTTTGTCAGCTTTTGCCCAGTTGTGATCTTGTTTTACATCTTCAGTAAGTTTGGAAGTTATGGACTACTCTGTAAAAAAAAAAAAAAAAAAAAAGTTCTTTTGGACTGAAGGCAGGAGTTTTAGTTCTCATTTATTGAATAAAAAATATCAGGGTTGGAGGAAACTATGTAATATTCTCAAATCCTAGAGAAAGAGTCTGATCCAAATGTTGATGGACATGTATCTTTAAATTTGTGTTTCTCATGCATGATTACAATGTTTCATTAAAAAAATACTTTGTGTTTTTGAAGACATTTCTTTCTGATTTTGTCACTTTGGGATCATTTTCTCTAGGAATAAGAATACAGAAGGCCTTTTTCATCAGTTTTTCTCATGGAATATATTTCCGGTTCTTAACATTGCTATTTATTTTTGTTATTAAGTATATGTAAATAAGAGGTTAATACCATTGGTAAAAAATACAGAACGTTCTAGATATGAAGAAACCTGAAATTGTGGCTGAAGCTATTATCGTGCTAGTTAAAACCAACAGACTTCCTGATTTCTTCATTTACAGCAGGGAGGGGAGGCAAAAATCATGAAATCATGTATTACATAACAAGAGAGAACAATTAAAATTTAAGCATAAGATCCTTGAACTTAAGAGTAGGTTTAATTTAAAATATGTATGAGATGTTTTATTCTCACTAAATTTATAATAAATGACAGAATATGTTTGATTAAAAATTAAACATGGCATTGTATTTGAATAGTAGAGTTTATGTAAGTGATAGTATTGATGTGATTACTTGCTTTATTTCTACTTTGATCAAATTGACACAGCAAAAGTTCCTCCAAATTAGAAATAAGTTTTTTAAAAGAAAGGTATGCGATTGAAACTAATTTTCTTATCTTTGCCTCCTTTGTGTTCTCTTTGATTATTTTTAGAGCCAATGGGGGAAACCTGTTGTTATAACTTATGTGCTTTCTTCTTGAGGATGTTTATGCCCATTTGCGAGTGGTTTATTTCAATTATATTTTTGATGTAGAGAAACTATATGAAAATCTCTATAAAAACAACATTTTAGGGAATTTAGCTCAGTGGTAGAGTGCTTGCCTAGCAAGCGCAAGACCTTGAGTTCCACCCCCAGCATCCCACCCTTCAAAAAAACATTTTATGAAGAGAACAAAATGAGTAACAGTTTAGGGGAAAGTTCCAAAAATTTAACAAGCAGTTAAACAATGAAAAGAATACCACCATTGTCTGAAAACAAAATCCTTTGAGGCACGTTCCTTGATTGAGATAATGTGGGGCTGCTTTAATTGTATATTAGGTGATTAGTTATTTTATGTTCAAATTGTATATTTTTCTCTTCTGTTTCATGCACTGTCTTATCAGTTCTGTTAAAGTTACTAAAATATTTTTTACTATGTAAAGAAATACAACAAAAGCTATTAAGAAAACAAAACAAGGCAAAATTGATACCTGAAGTGGCCATTGTAAGAAAATAGGAAAAAAATCTAGAAATTTTTAAAATTCTATATAAAAACTGTACATTAAGTGAGATAAAGTGAAGTATATCAGTATTAGTCAGCTTTCTGTTGCTGTAACAAAGTATCTGAAATAAGCAGCTTTTAAGGATGTAAAAGTTTATTTTGGCTCATGATTCCAGAAGTTTCAGTCCATGGATACTTGGCCTTTTTACTTGGTAGTGGCACAGAGTACCATGGCAGCACACGGTCGAGGAGGTTCATTCATCTCAAGCTGCCAGGAAGCAAAGAGAGATTCCAATATTTCCTCCCAGGCCACACCCAGTAACCTAACTTCCTCCCACTAGGTCCTACCTCCCCCAGTGGAGCCTCAGGCTGTCGACCAAGCCCTGGCACATGGTCAGCTGACACAAACCATAGCAACATTGAGTTAGGCATGCAACAATGTAAACTGGTGTCAGTGTACTGAATGAAGGTGCTGTGTTACCTGGATGTTATTTGCTATCTTCAAACTTCTTTGTCACTCTAAAACCTGTGAGTTGTCTGTTTTTATAAAATATTGTTTTACTGGAACACAGCCAGATCCATTCTTGTCTATTGTCTAGGATACTTTTGTATTACAACAGAGTTAATTAGTTATGATAGAGATCTACAGATTAGAATATATTTGCTAGCTGACTTATTGTAGAATTTTTTTTTTCTAAACCCTGGTGTATATAAATGAAAGCAAGTAAATTTAAGCCATTTTGAATAGCATAATTTTGATAATTTTGCCAATGAGATAGAAAAAGATGAGATAGTTGAAAATGAGAAAGATAGAATTCTGAGATTTATTTTCCTAAAACTATACATTTCCTGGAAAAAAATTAGTTTTTCTTCAAGAACACTGTGAGTATGAAACATTGCCTATTTAGATTAAAAAAGATTCTGAAAATACCTATTTGGTGGGGATAATTAACTCTAGAATTTAATAGACTTACCACATTATCATTATTATTATTATTTCACTCATACAACAATCTAAAAAATGTGTTTCCTCTTTGAAAACTCCTTCTGGACCATTGTACTTTGCACCATAGTTAGGATGTCTTGGCCCTTTTATTTTTGTGGTACCATTTCCGTCAAGTTTCTTGGAGGTTTTTCATTTGATTTTCTGATCATAAAAAAAGTATGGAGGATTGTGACTAAGAATACTATACTGGCCATATTTAAAAATTTAGTTCATAATTTCTGCCTAAAATCCAATATCTAGACTCAGTCACCTGTTTTTTTCACATAATTGTCAGTATAACTGAAGTATGTTATTTTGTTGAGTGCTCAAATATAAAAGAGAATTCACTTCCTGAACCACCTGGTTACTGCATTAAGTCCTTGTGCAAATGCTCAGGTATACACATATGCCCATATTCATTCCAATATAGACAAAGTATCATGCAATTCTTGTTTATGAGCTGTAGTTAATCATTTTTGCTATTAAAGTAGCATAAGTTAGGAATCAATGGAAGTTGCTCAGTGTGTAGATTTAAATAAGAAAATAATAAGTGTATTTTAATAATGTTTTATTTAATCTAGTGTGTAATCAACATAAAATTATTAAGATGTTTTACTTTTTTATATAATTAGTTTTCAAAATATGGAGCATACTTTAATCTTTGCGCGTATATCTTTCCTTATTTCAAGGAATAGCTACGTGTGGCCATGCATGTCATAGTGGAGAGCACTTTCCTAGATAAAACTTGAAAGTTTTAGGTAGCCTAAAATCACCTCAAGGACATGTATAAATCACAGATTCCAAAGTCTCATATGAGTAGGTCAGGGTGGGACCCAAGAATCTATTTTTGAAAAATAGTCTCATTTTTTCATGAAGGAAATTGAGTGACCACACATGATAAAGATTCCTGTAGAAATCTCTAAGGACGCTCTGCACGTCAATTGTATAGTTCCTACGGTTTTCAGAACCTGCAGTTCTCAAGATTTCAGTTTTCAGTGTTTGTAGCAGCATATAGTATTCTGGGACCTATGTTTACAGCAGCAATTAAACAGCAAATCTTTGAAGAATTTCAACAAAACCACAAGGCACCATAGAAGTGATCGGGGCCATCTTTGTTGCAGTTCACACTCCTTCCCCCCGAGTAAAGGGACAGATGGGTGAAAGTCACCTTCAGTGTCATCGAGAAAAATGCCTGCTTCATTGCCAGAGAGGAAGAAACTTACCCATTTTGATAGTCACAGAAAGTTTTGGATTTCAGAAGGCAAATTAAATCATATGTAGAAATTTTAGCTCTAGAAAAATTCTCACATTCTAAGTCATTAGCAACATAAGATTTAATTCTACAGGTTTATTGCTCTTCCCTGTTGTGAATTTCCCGCTGATCCTCAGACCCATAAGCTTTCTGAGAGACTTGACCAGATGTCTCATTTTGCCTGACTCTGTACTTGTCTGAAATACAAATGACTGCTATTTAGGAAGTGCAACGTCTTTTATACATACAAATTATTTGGATGTAAGCAACAGTTGCACAGTCATGACTGTCTCGAACTGATTAAGAAAGTTCACCTTTCGTGGTCATTATGACTTTGAGTAAAAGCCGGAAGTCGCATAGTGCCTGACCTGGGAAATAAGGTGATTGAGGACATGCTGTGATGCTTTCCCAAGCCTGCCTTTTCCTTGGACAGCACTGGATGCAACAGCCACTGAATTTTAATAACACCTTGTAAGGACGTGAGAGAGAGGAGCAGCTTCAGAAAGTGAAAGAAAGATGGAATAATATTTTGGAAGCAAGAGAGAGAGGTTTTTTTGCCAGGGATTAATGGCGATATGCATTTTACTGTATTATTATTTTTTTTAAATGTAAACGTTTGCCACAGTTTCTGATCACCCCTTGTGTGTGCCTCTGTGTGTGTGTGAGAGAGAGAGAGAGACAGATAGAGAAAGATAGAACATGCATATATATGGAGTTTTATAAAACACTTTTAAAAGTTATTATTTTAACTGTTACATGCTTAGCAGCAGAAGCTTCGACTTTAGAAATAGTTTTATAGTTTTAAAAGTTTTATAGTTTAAAAATATTAATTCCACCTACTGGTTAACGTCTGTGAATCATTCTCCTCTAATATGAAGAATGCCAAAGACTTCTTAGAATGTATTTTTCTACAAGGATGCCTCTTTTTTTACATGAATCCAACCCAACACTCTCCACAAACAATTGTGGTCCAACATATAGTTCCAATTTATTTTCTTTCCAAAGACGTGACTTTCCTTCCTTCCTCCCTCCTTCCTCTCTCCCTCCTTCCCTCTCTTGTGCATGTGTGTGTGCAGCGTGTTTTACTGGGGATTTAACTCGTGTCTTGGCACATGCTAGGCAAGCACTCTACCACGAGCTACAGCCCAAGCCCTTTGTAAATTTTATTTTGAGACAAGGTCTCGCTAAATTGCTAAGACTGGTTTCAAACTTGTGATCCTCCTGACTCAGTCTCCGGAGTAGCTGGGATTATAAATGTGCACCATGATGCCTAACTTCAAAGACATGTAATTTTAAGTGAGGTATGAAGTGTCTTAGACTTTATCAGACCAGATATTGAGTTAAGTTATGCTGCTCAAGACTTTATGACAACTTTGAGGGGAAAAATATTTTTCAACCACCCCCTCAAATTATTTACAGAATAAATTCTTCTTTTCAGAGTTAATCTTAATAATTTATTAGATCTCATGTTTCATAATTGAACACATTTTGATACAAAGGATCGCTATATGTAATATGAACCTTAAAATGAGATCTCTGCTGCCAAGAAGAGTCAAGCTATTCTTGTTTACATTTTATTCTTTCTGATAAAACCTTGTAAAGTGTTATTTTTCTAACATTAGAGATAAATAATCTTACAGTCAGTATATCACAGGTCCTAAGGGCTAAATTAGGGTTCTATATTTTAACACAAGATCTGGTAGCTACAAAGAGAGAAGGTAGTGGTGAAAACAAGATATCTATAATTTCAATGGGCATTATTGAAGGTTTTATGATTCTTATTTTCATTTCTCTCATTATGCAGCAAATGTAATGTTCCAGATGGTTTTCACAAAATCAGAGAAATATTTTTGAACAGTGAAGTAGAGAAAATAAGACTGCTAAAGAATTTGAAATAAAGAACCAAACTAATTTTTATTTTTTAGAGTACTTGGCAAATTCCTTACTCTTAGATCCACACATAGTCATTCTCTCATAGCAGAAAGACATTTAATGTTATATTGTTTAAGCATCACATGCTGAACAGTGGAAATTGTTGTAATTTAGTTCATGTAGAAAGCTATTGAGACCCTTCAAATAAGAAATTTTTGACAATCCTTTCTGAGAGTATTAAAATGACCAATTGTTTTATAGTCTGACATATCTGTGTTTGATAGTTAATAACATGCTCTCATGACAAAAATGTCATAAAGTACCATATGTCTTTCTTTTTATGTGAGTAGGGAATAATATTCCAGTTCCTTTCAGTCTCCACCCACCAAAAAGTTATTCAAAATAAGGTCTAAATATCAACAATATTATTATACTACAATTGGATTACAGGGAATACATTACAGAAACAGATTTTATATGATGAAAAGTTTTTCAGACATCAATGATGAGTAATCAAGGTTTATTGATGTGTGTACATGTTATACTCCTACACAACTACCATTCTTTAGTTCTTTTCTATTAAATAGTTCTCTAAGAATAGGGATGAATACACTAGTGAATACTGCTGTTGAAAGACTAATGACTGGAAAGTTCAGAGTGGGAGGTAAGGTCAAGTTTAAAACGAGCAGTAGCTTACTTTTACTATTTCTCTTATTCTCCAACTCTATTATAGGCCTTTTATTCCCTGAATATAAGGTCTTTCAATGTGTTTTTCACCTGACAGGAGGCTTCTCTGGGTGCCCTCACTGATCCTGCGAAGCTGATTTTTCACTTTCCTTTCCCAGTGGCCCTTTCTAATCTCTGTGACTGATCAGCTCTCTGTGATCATATCTTGATCAATACTCAGGATTTTCAAGTTTTTAAATTTTATTAGATTAGATCTATGGATAGCAATGTGCATAAATCTTAGTAATAATTGAGTGATAAAAGCAACTTTCAGGCTCCATGCAGTATCACAAAAATTCCTTCTTTCAAACCACAGAAGAGTAAACTCAAAGACAAGAAAAATGGTTCTTTCTGACAGGTGCAGGATATAGCTGGACAGGATAAGAAAGAAAAGATGAGAAGCAGTAAAGTAGACCAATGTTCTACAACATGGATATAGTTTTGAGGCTATTGATATTTAATTAATTAAAATAGAGAAATAAAAAAGAGCAGGATACATGTTTTAGTCCACTTTCTGTTACCAACAACACAGTATCACAGACTAAGTATGAAAAAGAAAGCTTATTCTGGCTCTTGGATCTGCAGGCTCAGGTTCAAGGGGCTGCATCTGGTGACATCCTTCTTACTAGAAAAGTCCAGGGGTGATGCAGGACATCACGTAATGGGAGACAGGTAGCATGTGTGAGTCTTCTCTGTCTTTGTCCCTCTCCCTATAAAGCCGCTTTTTTCCACCCTTGTAACCTTGTCTAATCCTAATCATCTTTCAAAGACCCCACTTCTGAACACCGCAATCACATTACCTTTCTACCTTCTTAAGATCTCATAACAGGGATTAAATCTCCACATCTGCATCTTTGCAGGGCCCGTTCAAGCCTTATCTAAATCATAACAACATATTCTATCACTATACCAGTGATGTTAATGAGTCATGAATCATAGAGTTCAATTCAGTCATTTGCATCCAAAGGTCAAAACTAAATAGAGAAATAGACAATGAGAAATATATGTGTAGAGATGTCTTCCTCCCATGTTTCTACTGGAATAATTTATTTTTCTTATTACTTTATAAAATGCTTATATATTTCAACTATTAATCCTTTGCTCATTATAGGTATGTAAATTTCTCTTATTAGTTCACTTACCATGAGACAATTAAGAGCCAAGAAAATGAAAATTTGTAAGTATTTGTGATATAACTATAAATAAAGCACACCGCATGGCAAGTCTCACATAACATATATAGTTTATTTGAGGAAAAAAGATTAAAAACATCTAAGTGTGTAAGAGAATGAAAACAAAAGCCACAGTAAGGAAATACTCACAAAATAGATAGGGGACAAAAAATAGCATCCAAAATGTACAAAAAATTTTTTTAAACTCCAAAAAGGAAAAAAAAAAGCATCTTAATTTAAACTGGGCAGAATGTTTGAACAGACACCTCACTATAGAAGATATTTTCAAGACAGAGCATATGAAAAGATGCTCAATGATAGGTCATCAGGGAATTGCAAATTAAAACAGTAAGACACCACTCTATGCCTTACATTGTAATGTCTAAAATGCAAAACATTCACAACAACAAATGTTTGTAAGAATATTGAGCAAAAGGAACTCTCATTCATTGCTAGTGGGACTATAAAATGGTACAGCTATTGTGCAACACGGTTTGGAAAATTGCTAAAAATATAAAATATGCTCTTATCGTGTGATCTGACAATCTACTTCACATTTACACAAATAAGTCAAAAACTTTCATATAAAAAATAAAAAAATCCCGATGGTCATTTGCATTCCAACCAAAACTACTAAGATTTGCAAATTCTTTGTGTAGACCATCTCCATCTCATACACTACACTATGTCCAGAGCAGATCTCACTAGTGACAGTATAGGACACAGTATAGGACAGTATAGGACACAGCATAGGACACAGTATAGTATACGAGCTTTAACACTAGTAGTTTAAAAATCGTTTTCTTCCTCTTTGCAAGTTTAGACTGGGAAATTACCGATTGCAATTATAAGGTATATGGTGTTTCTGAGACATTCTTTATTATCAAAATAAAGTTAAAGTGATTCTCTGATAGTTGAGGATCCACTTGCTTATAGTGCTAAGTAGTGGTTCCAAGAATGTGTATTTGTCAAGCATTTTGTAGCTTCCATGTCTCAAGATTGGGGATATTTTCTCATCTATTTTTGGAAACTTAGTACTGTGATTAAAAAATCTAGTGTAAATCTAACAGTGACTCTTTTAAAGTTTAGTGCTGTAAAAACAACTAAATTCTTAAATTCTGCATTGGGAAGCTTTCCTGCTGCTGGAAAAAATACCTGATATTAGCTTAAAGAAGGAGAGATTTAACTTGAGTCACTGTTTCAGAGGATTCAGTCCATGGTCTCCTGGCTCCAAGGCAGGAATGTGATGGCAGAAGGGTGTGACAGAGCAAAGATGCTCTTAGTTCAAGGCAGCCAGGAAGTAGACAAGGGAACAGTTCCAAAGAGAAGGGACCAGGGGCCAAGAACTAGATATAGTACCTGAGGTCATGCCTCCACGACCCACTTATACCATCCAGTGGTGTGCTTTACTAATTCTCTAGTTTGCTCTCAAGCTAATCAATTTGACAATTAAGCATAACCATCACAACTCTCACCTTCTCATCTATATTTATTTCACACCATAAAAATATGATTACAAAATGCTTATACTTGAAAAGCATGCCAGAAATTACATTAGGGAGTGTGTATATGTACATATATATGTGTGTGTGTGTGTATAATGTATACATATACATAAATTGTACTTCACTTATTCTTTAATACCTATGAAATAACACTAGTTCAATAACTGAGTAATATAAAAACTGCTGGTAAGTTAGGGACATTCAAAAGCTACAGTAGCAGTTGCTGACAGAACTATACCTTCAAATCAACTTGATTGACGCTGTGCCCCTACACCTAAGCTCTTGCTCTACTCACTTCCTTCTGGCGCACAAAAGCAGCTACTATGCTGAGGCAGCAAGTGCTGTAAGTGTCCAGCAGTCACCTCTCAGTGTGGTCCCCAGCCAGAGCTAAGCTGTGCTGGCAGGCAGTGCGCAGCTCCCTTCAACGGGCTCATGATCTGAAGTGTGGGCATGCAGTGCGGGGAAGTAGGTTAAGATTGGGAATTTTATTGTAATAGGGCTGATTTGGCTTCTTCCTCCACTTTTCTGATCCCTTTCCCTCCTTCATGTCCTCTGGGCACACTTACCCACAAACCATAACTCAGGCTCTGATTCTGAGAATTCCAACCTAAGACAGGCAAAATTTGAACACAGATATAATTAATCTAAAATCCAATTTTCCAATCACTCTAATGCTCTGCTTCATTTTTAGACTCACATACTTCTTCTTTTATCATTTTACTTCATCTCTTCTATTCCTTTTTTGGGGGGGAGTGCTGGGGATCAAACTCAGGCCTTGCACTTACTAGGCAAGCACTCTTAGCACTTGAGCTAAATTCCCAGCCTCTTCTCTTCCTTTTTAATCTCCATATAGCTTTATTCTATCTACTAGACTGTCACTAAAGTGACATCGGCTCTGTACACAGCATATGACATGGAGCCTCTGTCTACAACAAGAATTTGTTTATAAATTGTAATAGTTTAAACGTTTTTGCCAAGTATTTATTGTCCTCATGCCTTTCTCGGTAGAAGCTCATTTCTCCTAAATTAAATTTAATCTTTTCCTCAATCTGAGCCAAGAAGATAAAGAATGAAATGTCACAGCACTAAGGAGACCATTTTAGTAACCTAGTAGTCTTAAATGTTGATTCATTCATATATTGATTCCCAAATATTTGCCAATAAATTACCATGGCACAAGCACCATTCTAGGTGCTGAATATTTGGAAAAGTTAAACAAATAACCTACTCTTTGGGTACTGATGGTGTGTTGAGACAAACACTAAACAAACGAACAAATACCATCAAATAATGAAAAGTGCAGTGAAGGAAATAAAACATCATGAGTGACTACTAAGTGGTAGAAGGCAGAAGCTGCAAGAATCCTCGAGGAAGCCTCATCCCCAAGCCTTGAGAGGGAAACTTGCTTGGATTTGCTTGTAGAAATAGCAAGCAGACCAGGGGAGCTGACTTGCAGGGAAAAGGAGAAAGAAGAGTAGGACACAGGAACAGAGACATAGTCAGGCTTCAGCTCCAATGGGGCCTTAAAGGGCACGGTAAATACCTTGCTTTTCTTGTCAGCATGATGAAAGGCCAACCCACATTTCCAAACAGCTTTGCGAGACTTGCTCTGGTAGTGTTCCTTACCCAGATGGAAGCTGGCAGGACTGCTGGTGCCCTGAAAGGTCTTGATTTGTCACCAAGGCTCTCATGCTCCTGAGCACTGCCCTGACTCTTCCAGAAATAGTTTCCGTGGATAGAAAATCTCTTGGTGTTTATCCTCTGCTCTGTTTCCCAGACCTTGTTTTGTGTTCTATTTTGTAGGGAGGAGACAATATGTTTTCCCTGCAGTAGACTCACAAATGAACCACTTTTCTGATGCAAAAGAGAAATATGGAGGTTATGAAATATTGCCTTGGATTAACTTAGAGTTTCTTCACAACAGCAGTTTTGACATTTGAAGCCAGTTTATCCTTGGCCATCAGGGGCTGCTCCGTGTGTTCCGTGACTGTTAGCAGTATCCTTGTCCACTATGTACTAGACACCTTCAACATCTCTACAACTAGCACAGTGGTGACAAACAAAATTGTCACAGAAACTGCCAAATGTTCCCTTGGGGGTAAAATCCTTCCTGTTGAGAGGGTTTAGATGTTTTAAAAAACATACCAGTTTTATTTAAATATTAACCAACATTCTATCATTTAAGACAAATCATTAATAATTTACCTTAATAATTTTAAATGCAAAGTAAAATCATGTTTTGTAGGGACCCATGCAGTTCTGAAGTGCCATATTACTTTTACCTACGTCTCCGCCCTACTTAGCATCAAACTTCTTCACTCTGTGCTTATTCATCTGGTATTGCTAGTTCTGCATATTGAGGAGAAAAACATTGACATAAATGACATGCCAATAGGAATTCCTATTTAGTCCTTATGTCTCTTTATCTATGAGGTGGTTGTTTCTGTAGAGATTTTTATAAAATATTTTTAAGGTTTTAAGTTTGTTTTATGTACCACTTCTTTTTGTTGAGCATATAGAACATTTTTGCACTAATGTTCATGGTTTTTGATGTGTTCTCATAATACACTTTTGGGTTTAAAATATCCACATTCTTGTTATCTTCATTTACATTGTTTTAAAGTACATTCTATCATTTAAACCAAAATTAATTGGAATACATTTATTGAGCAGTCCACCTTAGAATCCGCTATCATATTGTGACAAACCACATGCCAGAAATCCAAGGCTGTTCCTTCCGTGTTGTAGGAATCAATGTTCAAATGAGAATTCAAAAGGAACTATATCTCCTGGACTTTTTACATGAATGGTATGTGAAAGAAATAACACAGTTTAGATCTTGCCCTAGAGATGCTTATGCTAAAATTTGAAGAACTATCCAGAGGAATAATGCTATCTGAAAACAAAAACCTAATAACCCAAACTTAAAATAGTGACACATACACTAGGTACTACAGTAACTTTATATAGTTGTGACTTAATCCTGCATCTATGCGGTTCTTTACATTGCTTGTTGTCATAAGCAAAAGGCACAATATATTGTGGTCTGTAAGCTTGTGTAATGGCCTGTAAGTTTGTGTAATTTTGGATAAATTTTAATAAAAATCTATTAAAATTGAACTATATAAAAAAGTATAGAAAGTAAAACTCTACAACCTGAGTCCTACAGTTATAATTGAGAGGCACTAGCTAACAAAAGCGCAATATTTGCTATAGTATGTTTTTAAAAACCCAAAGTGCCTTTTCCTCTTCTCTTCCCTTAACACGGTAACTGCACACTTCTGACATCAGATGTGTGGAGGTTTTGCCCGCACACCAACAAGCAATTCTGCTCTGGAAACAAACTGAGTGTCTTCTACACTGAACTCAAAACACTGTCTCTCTGGAGGGAGTGTCGCAGCCCACAGGTGGAGGGCTGAGTTCTGAAGACTGCTCGACTTCAGACACATCACTGTGACCTCTGCTGGTGACAAACTCGGAATAAGCATGAAGAATTCGTACCTCATAATTGTAGCTGGGGAGTCTGAGATCAAAACGATAACCACTTCTGTTCTTGGTGAGAACCCTCTCCCCAGTTTGCAGAGAGAAATCTTGCTGCAACAGGACTAACTCCATTATGAAGTGCATAGGTCTGACCTAGTCTAACCTTCTCTTCTTCCTGCATGTCCAGCCCACAAACACCATCAGACTGAGGAGAAGGGCTTCAGCATGGGGATTTGGGGACCACAGAAATATTCAGTCCCTAGCAAATGTGATGGCCATATCCATCTCAATATGTTTCCAATTTTCATTTAGATAGGTTTTTAAACCACTGCATCACATATTGATTAGTTAACCAGTCCTGTGAATCTTCAAGTGATAGCAGTTTATTGATGAATTGCATAGAAATTATTGCAATTATTTTTAAATGCATAGAAATAAAATATTATTTTAACGACTGTGTATTATAGTTATGAAAGTTTGTACTCTAAATTTTATTAATTCAGTACAGAAATTCATTATAAGGAAAGTAATTCTTATAAATGTCATTCAACAGGCTGCATCAATATAACCAAAATATCTGGAGGAACAGCTCTGGATCTTTCAAATCTAGGATTGATCCATGATGCCACTGATGTATATTATTTACTTCTGAATGTCTGTGCTTGCATCTAGTTTCACTAATTCATTGATTAATTTTTAATAAGATGGACTTGCAACAAAGACTTGCAGTCATAAGTTGTCCTGAATGAATTTAATACGAAGGACTCTGTCAGTCTCATTAGAGTCAAATTATTCAACTAGAACGGAGAAAAAATCTGTTTAGACTGTAACTAAACCCCTTCTAATTGGTGATAGGTGCTGAATTAATTGGTAGTAAAAAACACTACACACACTCAACAGCAGACACAATTCTCGATGATGAATGCAAAGCACATATTTTCTCCTGTTCTATGTTTAAATATGATGTTGCTACTACAAGCAAGTCACATGCAGTCTCAAATTGCTTAAACTACTTGCATCATTTAAATCTAACAAACACCACTTTTTTCAAAGCAATACAAATGTACAAATGATGAAGAGCATTGCCATAAATCATTCACCATTCCATAGCGTAAGATACTGCTTTTAACGTTGTTGTTCCATATTTGACATTTTTCAATGATTAATTTATAAATCATAGCTTTTATTTATTTTTCAGCTTTTATCTTTCTCAGATAAACTGAGGCACTATAAAATTATAGAATTTATTGGAGTCAGTTATGATACTTGTATCAATTGTTCCAAATAAGAAAGGTTCAGAAGCTCTGCTCCACTGAGGAAACTCAAGGGAAATGTTATCATAAGAAAAGCACAGAAGTAAAGCCAACAAAATATGTGACTAGCCCGAGTTATATGCTTGACTTATTTGTTCTATTCCATCAGATTCTCTCTAGTTATCTTAATTTGTTGGCTGCTTATTTGTTGGGCTTAAGTTTTGTTTTTCTGTAAACGAGGAATAGCTCAAGTGAAGTTACACTCATTTTTGCAAATCAGGCAAGGTTACAATCACTTATGAGTCACAGCTGACTTGTTTCTGCTCAGGGATTTTTCAGGGAACTTCTCCATTTGAACTTACTTTAGCACCTAATACCCAGAAGACCACATCTTGGAAAAAGTAGACATCAGGCTAAGTTGAATAATTGAAGTGGTTATATAAAGTTTTTCACCTATTTCTACTCCATTCGCAAATGACGAAAGATTCTTAGTTGCCCTGTTGTAATGATTAAAATGATATAATTAAGCATTTACTGATTTTTGTTGGACCTCTATTTTTTTCTCTGCTTCATTATGATCAATTTTTTTAGCTTCTATAAATTAGTGAGATTATGTTGTATTTGTATTTCTTTGCCTTGCTTATTTCACTTAACATGATAAACTTTATTATACATTGTACATATTGCACACTGCATCGATACGTAACATATTGATGAACAGTACTGTACCCCATAAATAAGTGCAAATGTTGTGTCAATCAACTTTTTTAAATTACGAAAAGTGACCTTTCTCTTGAAGATCTCTAGTAACTCTTCAATTATTTGTTTCAATTTACTGATAAAGATTATATCTGATACCTTCTTATTAAATATATTTTATTCATGCCATATTTTTAGAATATAGTCATGATGAGGTTTTTCAATTGAAAACTTAGACTCATTGGTAGTTGACTGATGTCAGACTGGTGGAGACAGAGCTTCATGTGTTTCAGAACAAATCATGAGTTTCTTTATTTTTCCTTGCTTTCTTCTCCCTTCCTTTCTTCTTCCTTTTTTAAATAGTCCACTATATTAATAGTTTTCAATAATATTATTTTAACAGTAGACAAACAAAAAGCCCAAATATTCTATAAGCATGACTTCCCAAATGTTCATTTTAGACCTCTGGCTAGTGACTACTTCATTGAAAAGATGCAGTATAAAAATATTAATAAAATCTCCTAAAAACCCTTTCAAGTATTTATTAAGTTCAAATCAATTCTTAAATATTCCACTCTGACATAAATCTTAATGGTGATAGCGGATATTTGATTTGGAAACACATTAGAAAAAACTAGATGCTTTATAAAACTAACGATAGTTAAGTGTCCCCTTAGACAATTGAATAAGACTCCACGGTGGGGCAGGCTAGTATCTCTGTTCTTGAAAAGTTCTCCGAAAGGTTCTCTCGCACAGTGAGATTTGAGAATCACAGCAATGGGGAGATAAGACAGGGGCATTTCGTAGATTTCCTCAATTGTCTTTTATTTATAACTTGCTCATTTTAATATCGCTAAGGTTATATTCAGGTTAGTAAAATGACAATTTTGCATCACATCTGCAAAGACACCCATCAGTTTTACTTCAGGGAAAAGCATTTACTTTAGTTTGTTTAGTTTTCAAAGAATTATAACAATGTCCTATATATAAATCTCAGACAGTGTTAAGGAGAATTTAAAACCTGGCATTGACCCTGTTAAATACAAGTACTTGATTACGTATAAAATTCTGAAAATTTTTCTTCTCTCTGTTGACAACTTCCAGAAACTCCATGTGTATAATTTTTCTAGAATCATATCTTGAACCTTTAATTTGAAAAGAACTTAATGATTAAAAATCTACAATTTGAGGATAGAAATTGATTCTATTGTGCAAAATATGAAATAAATTACTATGGTTAAACTTTGAAGATGGAAAATGTTCCAAGACACTCATTTTCTCCTGAATGATGCAGACACCTTGGAGAAGGTTTTTCAACCTGGTTTTTAAGAGGTAATTTGTGCTCGTCAATTGCTAACTATACCGTCAGCCTTTTTTTCTCCTATCACTTTGAAATGGCTCTAAAACTCTCATCTTTGTCCATTTGGACCACATTTTTTTTTTTTTTGTTCTCACAATTTTCTTCTTACCTGATAATTTATTTCATGTCTAAGTGAAGACATATTTGAAATTGATATTATAGTAGGCCATGATATAGAAGACATTTTCAGCCCAAAATTTAATGAAATCAGTCCAACATTACTGATGAGGGTGTGGGGAATTTGAAGAGCTAAGAGGCTCAGAATATATCAGGAAACAGACACGGCTATACCTAGCCCAAATAGGTACACGTACATGCGCAAGTGCACGCACACACACCCATACACACACACACACACACACACACACACATTGCATTCTAAGAAACATCTACCAAGAATTTCTGAGGAGTGCCAAATGCTTAAAGAATGTTATCCGTTTTACTATATTGCTTTGAGGAAAGGGTAGTAAGAGGAAAATGTCCAGTAGAGAGACTGGCCGAAGCCTTGGTAAATTATTTATTTTGGACACCTAATCACTGCTGGGATGGTGGCTACATCAAAGAAATGGTTGGAAAAAATTTTCTCTCCCTCCCTCCCTTTCCCTCTTTCCTTTCTCCCTTTCACATTTCTCTTCCCCCTTCCTCCCTTCCTTCTTTCCTCCCTTCCTTCCTTCTTTCCTCCCTTCCTTCCTTCTTCCCTTCCTTCCTTCCTTCTTTCCTCCCTTTTTTCCTTCTTTGCTTTTCTTGCAATAATTTAGAAATATTTGAGAAAAACTCCACTATAAATATCTAGGCAGAAGTGGATGATTAGAAGGTGGGATCAAGGGTAACATAAGTTTATTTATTTAGTTTTCTGAAGAGCAGAAATTTTTAATTTTAATGAAGTCTAATTAATCAACTTTTTAATGGTCTGTGCTTTTTTAAAAATTTATTTTATTTTAATGGTACACTTTAGATGTACCTAGTGATAACATTAATCATAGGGGATTTGTACTTATACATGATATATCTTGTTGCGAAGCAAATGGGAAAAGCGTAAGTTTGTTTTTTAAGGGTGAAGATTTGGCATTTGAGATATTCTAGCCAAGATTCTGCATTCTGGAGACACGTGAAGAGAAGTACTAAATTGTGTGCCTAGTGACTTATTTATTAACATTATATGTGTAAGAAAGTCATTTTTCCTCAAGTGAAAATAAGTGTTTAAAATGCGTGGTTAGCTAGTGAGATTGTGCAGTTGTCGGCCTTGTATGAATAAAGCTTATTAGTGAGGCAAATTCCAGACTTGAAATGGAAGACTGTTGCCAGATGCAGGTAAAATGGTGCCTAGGTGAGAGCATTCTTCCATCTGTCTTGAAGTGAACATGCAAAGCAAGGTCATTGTCTGGGCATCAGAGGAGAGAGCAGAGTTTTTCTGACCTTACTGAAAAAGATCTGATCTGCTACTTTCATTTCAATATATTTTGCACAGTTGCTAATAAATACTTGCGGTTCAGCAGAATTTTGTTGACCCGTATTGTGCAAGCAATTATGTAAAACCTAACATAATTTATATTTTCTCCCAGTGCACAAAACAAAAGTCTTTCTTGCATAGCCACTAAGTCCTGCCTTTGCCACTTTGTTTTTTAGAAATAAATCTTTAAATCCCATAATTACCTTTCTCAATCTCCAACGTGACTGTGTGGTGTTTCTACCATTTTGGTTATGACTTCTATATTATGAGTTAAAAGTTGAAAACAGACAATTGATAATGGATCCATCTAACTATTTGAGATTTTTGGACTGCCATCTGTCCATTAATCTGTAAATTCAGGGTAGACTAAGATTGTCTATGTCAGTAAGTGTGGTTAATCTGGAGGAAGCTGGTAGAACTAATTATTGAGGCACCATGGACAACTTATAAGAATTAGAAACCATAAAAGCCAGGCATCCATGCCTGTAATCCCAACACTCTGAGAGGCTGAAGGAAGAGGATTCCAAGTTCAGGGCCGGCCTGTGCCACTTAGTTACTTATCAAGACCCTGACTCAAAAATGTAAAGTATAGTAAAAGGACTGTGGATGTAGCCCAATGTGAAGGCCCTGGGCTCAATCCCTAGTATGGCAGGAGAAGAAAAAGAATCAGCATCCATGAATCCAGAATAGATGAGCGAGTGGGAAATACATTAGGTGACAAGTCAATGTGGAAGATTCTGGTTAATAAGTGACTAAACCCTGTTCCATGGCTTTCAAGTGCCCTACAGAACACCTTACCAACTAGGGAGTGTTCATCAGACCTCTCTGCATAGGAAACTATTTTCTGTTGATGAGGAGGAGGGTGGCTGATTTGTACTACTCTATGATGGACAGAACCCATGCGTTCTTTATTTATCAATGAACTCAAAAATGTTCAGTTTTGATTAGTAAAGGTTAATAGATAATGACAAAAAAAAAAGAGTCTTTGATTTTTTTTAAAACCACAGATATCTTGTTTGGGTGTGGTATTCTTTTTCAGAATTTTGTGGGTTGTTTAATGCTGTAAACTTTTTAAATATGTTGGTTGAACTTGGGTGATTGTAAGATCACTTTTATAGCATGATTAGTTGTTTCACACCCAAGTTTTTGTAATAGTGTTTGTATATGGTCTCAGAAGGGAAGATTGCTCATTTAATTTATTTGGCTCATTATACTGTCTAAGAAAGTGATCAGGAAAAACAAAGCAGTTTTGTGGCAGTTTGCACCTTTATTTAAAATTTAGATTCTTTCCTATGCTATGGGAACATTTAATTCTTATATTAAGACTGATGATATTATACCTCCTATTGTTTCTCTTTCCATATCACTTACTAAGGCTTTCATATATAAAAAAATCATCTTTCCACATTTCTTATTCTTTTTGCTTTAAAATATCCTCAAAATAACTCTATGTAAATCCCATTGACTGAAAATATGTTATGGTATCTTATTTTAGGGGTTATCATATAAAATAATGTGAGTAACATTCATGACAAATTACCATAATATCTGTTATATTTCTTAAGAAAAAATGTTCAGTTCAAAAGTTTACATTTAGAAGCTGAAGAATACAATTGAGCTTTTCCTCCTAAGAGACTAAATACCTGCTTTGATAACTCTTTCTAGTACATATATCAACCTTCTACCAAGTGTATTTTCAGCTATACCAGTTAGCTCAGTGTCTGTGTTTGAATAAACTCACTCTTAACTAACTGACCTCTTCATCCAGAAGATGCCCATTAAGTAAGATCATGACTTTAACCTCTTCTCTATCTGAAGTAAAGGACATAGTGTGGTCAGAACAAAGACATTCTATATCTTATAAAAATGAGTTTGAGGAGAAATCAGCAAGCAGATCAGGTGAAGTGTGTTATGATCAGTGGGGCCAGGAAATTGTGGGAAAGAACTATAATACAGCTTGAGAATGTTACACACCCTTCTGGTTAAGGACACTGTGAATGGTGGCTCATCACCCCTTCCTCAAATTTTAAAGGTGAAATTTAGAATGAAGAAAACTTGAAAATGATCTCAATTACAGGCATATCAATTACAAAACCCAGTAAAAATATTGTATTTTCCCTTGAATTTGGTGGGGTCTCTATAAAAATAGAGACTAAAACATTGTGATTTAGACTTGATGCTTGTTAAAACCTGTTTTACATCAGTCATGTTTTTTGTCAAGGATAAAAATCTTTCCTAATATAATCATACCGGCAGAGACATTAGATGGAGAGAAATCATCTTGTTTCTTTATGGTAACTTATTTTGGTCATATTTAAGCTAGCTAGGTAGATGTTCTGAAACTGTTTAGATTTTTCAATTGCCATTTTTATTATGGGTTTTTGAAAATGAAGTTTAATCAGCACGAAAAGAAAAAAAAAAACAAATATTTGTTGACTAAACTACAAAATTAATTTTTGACCTTTGAAGGCTTCCTTCCACAGGCTTGACTGCTAAAAAATAAAAGCAGCTATTTCATTTAGAGGCTATTTACAATAACTTGGAGCATTTGAAGGTCATGAAAAAGATGTCAATCTTTGTGAAAAACAAGGCCCAAAGCTGAGGAGTTAGCTCATCTGCGGGACATATGAATGTGTTTTCACAATAGAAGTGTTTACATTTCACCAGAAAAGACATCAGCATTTCTATTAGAAACATCCTGCTACGGAGTTTAACTAGATTCACTCATTATATGCCTTTAGTTAGAGTTATTCAGACTTAAGTGATTTTCTTAAATATAAATATTCTGGTTACCTTATTGCCTACGTTAGTAGGCATATTTAAATACAGAATTTGATTCTCTCCCTTTAAATAGGTCTCCTCTCGCTTGTGATTCTCCCGTTCTTTAGTGATATAACCAAACTGTATGTCTTTAGCCTTTAAAGGCTTTTCCGTCTCAGAACAATTACGTGTGTGCGTAGTTTGAAGCAGCCTGATATGGAAGATCTGCTGAACAAAGCTTAGCGGCTTCCAACTTGGAAATTGCTTGGCAAAATAGCTACCCAAAACACAAAACAAAGCAAAACAAAACAAAACAAAACAAAATTAGAGCTGCTTTAACACTAGGGGGCACCATGAGCTTCTTCTAAATCTGTCCTTTCCTGCTCAAATTGAATCCTGGTTTTGATTCCCCACTTTTTTATTTATGATTTTTATGGGACAATATCTTTCTGTTTAGGTAATAGATATTTTCTGTCAAAAAGACAAAGAGTAAATAGGGAAATAGTCTGTCAATTTGTATGCTCAGGACTAGACTGAATTTAGTGCATGTAATATATTGCAACGTTCTACATCCACACACAGGGACAAATGTTTCTGTGGCATTTTATATTTTAGTAAAAGGCACGATCCTTAAATGAGATACCGCCAGACAAAATCTATGGACGCTACCAAAGACAAGTTTAAATTACCATCTTCTGGTATTCGCTTATTTCTGTGTCTACATGTGTCTTGTAATAGCTCATCTTTAACAAGGTTATTTTACCTTACAACTGCCCAGGAATAATGATAGCTAAAATAGATTTAATATTTTCTCTGTACTTAAAGTGGTATGAAGTACTTCACTGGGATTTTTTTCTTTAAAAATTTTAGCACGGTCCTATGATATTAAGCTGGTTGTTCCCTCTACTTCATAAAAGATTAAATGAGACATTAGAAAATTAATTAACTTGCTTGAAAATAAAACAGTTAATAAGAGTGAGAGTAAGCGCAATGCAGGTCTCCATGTCTCCACGGCACCAAAATTTCCCTAATTTTGATATAATGAACATTTGATTTATATCCATAATTAGTTCCAATTTAAAATATTTCATTCTTTATATGTCACATCATTTGCTTTATTTTTGTTTCAGAAAGTCTGACTGTGTTGTCTAAAAAACTATAAAACAAGAAACTACAATATGCAGGTAATATATGTTAGAACTCTATTATTGGAAGAAATTTTTCTCAGTTCTTCTATGTTGCCGAATATAATAATACTTCATTTCATTTTTTGGCCAAATAATATGCTACTGTAAGATATTACAGTATATTTTGTCTATCCATTCATTAATTGGTAGATATTTGTTGTCTCCACTCGGTAATTGTTACAAATAATGCTGACATGATCGTTTTCGTAAAAGTTTTTGTACGGAAATATGTTTTCAATTCTCTAAGTACATATACACTTAAGAATGAAATTGCTAGGTCATATGAAACTACCAGGTAACTTCGTGCTAAATTTTTACGCAACTGTTAGACTGTTTCCTAGCAGCTACGTGGTTTTAAATTTCCAAAGCAATTTATAAAAGTTCAAATTTGTCCAGATGTCCATTATCAATAGTTACTGGCTACTTTGCATTATAGTCATCCTAGTGGCTATAAAGTAGCATCTCACTGTTATTTGATGTACATTTCCTTGATGACTGATAAAGAGAATTTCTTTTGCTCATTTTTTTAAACTGTATTGTTATTTGTTGTCAGGACTAAATGTTCTTTATTTTTCTATATGCTAGGCATTTGCCGTATGTATGATTTTCAAATATTTTCTCTCATTTTGTAGCTTATTTTCCATTCAAAGAATAATATTCTTTGATGTATAAATTTTTAATGTGACAAAGTCTGATTTACCTATTTTTTTCTATTGCCATTTGTGCTTTCTATGTCACATGTAGAAATCATCACTTAATCCAAAGCCCTTCTTCTAATGGTTTAATAGTTTCTACCTCTAAGATTTAAGGCTGTTGTCACAGTTCTTTTTGTGTTGCAAAATGCATACCACAGACAGGGTAATTCATAAAGATTCCACATTTATTTATCAGTTTTAGAAAGTAGGAAGTTTCATGTTAGGATGTTAACCTCCCAGAAGTGCCTTTTGGCTATACGATCTTTGGCAGAAGTCAGAATGGCAAGGTAGCAAGAGACTAGATCAAGAAGGAACCAAATGCGCTTTTGTAACAAGCCAGCTCTCTCAAAAATGAACTCATTCCTGCAAAAATAATTTCTTCATTCATGATGACAAGGCCCTCATGGCCCAATTGCCTCTTACTAGGGTCGCCCTCCCAATGCTGTTGCTTTAGGGATTAGGTTTCTAATGCAGGAAGTTCAGGGGACACAGGCACCTTCAAACTCTATGATCCACTGACAGCGTGAGGCAGAGATCCAGCTTCATCTTTTGCGCATGAATATGTAGTCGCAGAAAAGACTATTTTTTCCTCACTAGTTCTCTTAGTACCCCTGTGGGAAATTAATGTACAGTAAGTGTAAGAGCTGCCCCTGCCTCTAAATTCTATTATATTGATCTATGTATCCACCTTCTCCCAGTACTGCTCTGTCTTGATTACTATAGTTTTGTACAAACTTTTGACATTAAAAATTTTGAATCTTCCAAATTCATTCTTTCTTTCCAAGACTGTTTGACATTTTAGCTCCTGGCTATTCTATGCAAGTTTATAAGATTAACTCATCAATTTATGCAGAAAACTAGTTGGATTTTGACAGAAATTTTTCTGAATCTGAATATCAATTTGGGTATTACCATTTTAACAGTATTAAATTATCCAATCCATGAACATGATGAAATATCTTATTTGGGTCTCTTTAATTTTGTCCTATAAGGTTTTATGTGTTAATTTCTAAAATTTCCTTCTGGTATTGATTTCTAATCTCTTCAATTTATGTAATATGTTTTACTTCATTTCGATACTACTGATTTCCCCAAAACCTCTCTTCTAGTCTACCTGATTTATCCTGGAGAATTTCCCAAGTTCACTTGGAAAAAAATATGTATTTTACTGTTGGGTGGAGTGTCCTATGGATATGTGTTAGATCTAGTTCATTAATAGTACCGTTCCAGTGTTCTATTTCTTTATTATTTTGTCTAATTCTACCTAGTACTGAAAGTGGGAAATCGACATCTCCAGTTAATTTCTTGATCATAAATATATTTCTTATCTACATGCAGCTATTATTTATTTCCTTAGTTACTGTAAATGTTATATATACCTTATTCCTTTTTTGCTTTATAGTAAGAGGAACTGTAAATTTTTATTTTATTTGCGTTTAAGTGCATATGTAGTTGAATTTTATGTAAAATCATAAAGGGTACTATTCATAGTAATTATTATGGAAAGGAAAATGGGATTGATGAGTCAAATATACATAGATTTTATACCTAGTATCTTCCTTTAGCCTCACAAAAAATTATTTTAGAGCAGGTACTATTATTATAGACAGCTAAATTGGTAGAAATATTATAGGCAGTCAGACAGGGCTGGGCCTGGGACAGAGTCAATACACAAGAGGAGAATATGCTACAACTATGGCTAGAAGTGCATCCATTGAAGGTCAGGCCTCAAGATAAGGATGGAAAAAAAAAGGTAAGAATGGAATGACCAGAGCTACACCCCTGGCCGAGGGATAAACAATGAACTGAAGTTTACACTCATCTGATCTGGTAAAGTCTAGGTCACCCAGGTGAGCAGCCAAGACCTCGAGATCCACCCCATCCTGGAATGTCCTAGTTCTTTCCCTGCCCGTTTGCTATGTGACCTTCTTCCCCATTGGATCAACATTACCTTAGCAGCTACACTTGTAATATTATTGGTTAATAATCATTTTGACACACGTCATACCAGTCTCGTGATTTTGCTCTATAAAACTTCCCCTGAGAAGTGGGCTTCTTGGCAACCCACTCGAGTCCCCTCCTGTCTCTCAGGAGCTCTCTTTTTCTCCATCAATAAATTTTCTACTCTCAACCTCCTTTGTTCCTTAGAATTCATTCTTTGATTTTGGGGAACATGAACTCAGCATAACTGACATCTAGCAGGTGGGGAGTTACATTTATCCCCCTATATCACTTTTACCTCCATTTTGTAAATTTAGCAATTGATGATCACAAGATTTAGTACTTAAACGTGTAACTAGTATGTGACACAATCATTGTCTATGCTAGGTGTGTGAGGTTGCTTTGACTGTACCTCTCCTTGCCTGTTTACCTCAGTTCTTACTGACATTATTACAGGGGTCCCCGTAGGTGGGGAAGAGGTAGGGTAAAGGCCTCATTGGACATTATTAAAAATTAATAGCCAATTTTGACCTCTATAGCTGGGCTCTGAAGGTCAAGGACAGCTATAATCCAAGAGTAGGAACCATAAAGGCAGCTAGAGTCTAACAGTTAAAGAGACAAAGGCAAAGGAACTAGTTCTGGGAAGGTCTTGGTAGTGTGATTAACATAAAAATCACAAACTTCCTCTTTATTTGATCTTTACATCTATATAACCTGGCCCTAAGACCCCACCACCACCATTAATCTTTCTCTGTAACAAAAGACAAAGGAAGTTCACAGAACTAAGAGAAATCCAAGACAAAGGTGACAGAGAAGCCCAAAAGCCAGTCAGATTCCAAGGGCCGACACAAGGAAAAACCCAATAAAAAACCAATAAAAAGGACTACAGAGAAGGGCCCACAAGTATTTCACTTCTGAATGCTCCCTACTCATTGAGTAGCTATGTATCATCTCTCTTTCCCCCACTTTTTCACCCTCTCTTAAAAAAAGTTGTCTTCTTTTAGTTTAAACTCAGTTTCTTTAATTTTTTACTCTAGCTGAGTCCACAATCCCCAGGAGCTGCATTTTCTAGCAGGGCAGCAACTCACAGTCCGCCTCCAGATGTAACACTGGACACAAAAGATCCAAGAACAGAAGACAGAGACAGACAGAAACCTAGTGATGCCCACTAGGGAACTGCCACTATTTCTATGGGATGAATGGCAGGTCAACCAAAAGTCTTACATTGTAAGCTTTCTATAGATTTTCATTTAAGTATCAGTACTGGTGTCACACAAATCTTCAGGAAATTTTGCATTTTTAATTAATATTGTATTTCTAAGTTATTACCCAAATCCCTTATCTTCATGTATTTTTATTATTGACTGAAAAGACATTGGATACCTAGATAGCTGTTAACACCCTAGCAAAATTTGCCAAGTTAGATTTAAGTGGTATTTTAAAAATGTTCTTCAATTATAATTTTATAATTTGAGGAAGTTGGATATGTTGCCTATAGTGCATAGTTGAGTCTGTTTGATAGCTATAACCACAATGCCAAAAGTTAGTATAGAATGAGTGTTGGACTAAATGTGAATCAAACATCTATCATGAGTTGTTAAAATTCTCTTGTCCAGAAAATTCCCAGAATGTTTACCCTGACCTATGTAAATCTTCAGGCTTAGTATATTGATGACCAACTATATAATTATCTTAAGTTTATGATTCACTTTCTGTCATAGAAATATAATTAAAATCTGTATTTTCTATGTCACAATAAGGCCAATATTTCTCTGATAATTTTAATATAAAATTAAAATGTTTTCTTTGTTATTTCTCTCTTTAAAATTGTAGATGTGTTTCCCTTTTCTATCAAACTATAAGTGTTTTAAAGTTTTCTGCTTTCGGTAAATGGGGTGCCTCACATTTTAAATATAATAATAAATATGGCATTTATAAATACTTTCTGAATTTCTAATAAAACCAAAACTTTTGTCACTACAGGCAAATAGCATTATGAAAAACAACAGTATTTGGGAATCCACACTCTGTCAATAATGACATTATCATATTCAAAGACATTCTTCTTTATGAATATTGGGGCCAGATATTTTCTGGGTTTTCAATTTAAATTTTGTCTGAATGTATATAAGCTATACTTTTTTGTTTGTTCATTTGTTTGTTTTTTGAGACAGAGTCTCACTACGTAGTTCAGGCTGGTCTTGGAACTCACTATGTAACTCACACTGGCCTGGAACTCACAGCAATCCTCCTGCCTCAGCCTCTCAATTTCTGGTATAATAAGTGTGCACCACCACACCTGGCTTTATAAGCTATACTTTTTTATGGCTGTTATCTTCCATTATAGGTATCTTCAAGATGAATGAAAATATAGTATTTTCCTAAGGTGGATTTATCCCAAGGATAATTTTTATATAGTATATATATATATATAACTGATATATTTAATTAAACCATTAATATTTGAAACACTTTAAAGGTTGAAGGAGAAAGGCATTTGAAATGCTGAAGAAGAAACTGAATTGTCTAAATAACAGTTATTAAAATAGTTGCAGTAATTGTCTAAATAACTCAGTACAAAATTAACATGAAAATAATATAAAAGAGGGAAGAGTCAAGTCCAAATATAAAGGACAGATAAGTGTTAAGAACAAAAGAAAATCTTATAAAATACTTTAGAGGGTGTTAAATATATGAGTAGACACATAAATATTCATAAATGCAGTCGATGTTATCTCAGAGAGTAGTAAATTGTATAGTTTTTATGCATTTACAACTTTAAAAGATTTACCTAGAAATGGATTTAGGTTGAGATTTAGTTATAAACTTTAAGTTAATTCATTACTCAATTATTATTGGATGTGCCTGTCTACTTCTAAAGTTTTGTTTGTATGAGATATATTCAGCTGGCATTATCCAGGAGGTGATTAGAATAAAAATTTTCCAAACTATGTTTCCCAGATAAAGATTAAATAGTGAAATGAATAAATGTATCAATTATGCACCCACTTTGAAGCAGTAAAGTAAACTTGGCCCTTAGATAAAAAATAATGGCAAGCAGTTTGTTAATACAAAGAATCAAATGCCCTCATGAAAAAAATTGCAATATAATAAAAAAAATAGGTATTATAGTTGAAATAATAATGTTCCTTTGCTGGATTAATTATGTTATTCTCAAAATATATTGTTAACTCTTATTGTGTAGGCTTAGGAAGACTAATTTCTAGCAGATCAAAAACCTCTGGAGGCTTAGATTTCATAGTGTAAAAATGAGTGTGCTATCTGTTACATTACACACTGTAAATAAAATCCTGGTTACCTATGCAACAAGACCACGAAGGACTCAGGCCAGCATTATGAAATCAGTTGTGCAGTATCATTTAGAACAGAAGTAACTGTGCTGAAAGAATGTGGGAGGAAGCAAAAGACATCTCCACAAGGGCAGAAACGCACAGAATAACTACAAAGCAACCAAAAATCCTTCAATATACACTACAGTTGTCTTCATTATTTTAATGAGTTGGCTGTAATTTTTTAAAGCTTTTGCTTTTGCAGGCAGATTCATGAACTCTGTTTTAATGGGGTCATTTATTAATTTCTCTAAAGATCATTGCTTGCAACAAAAGCCTAATAGACTTAGCAGAATGTATATTTAGGTGAAGGGTTTGAAGTTTTCAAGGTTTTTGATTTTAAACTTCTAAATGTTTCCATATTGGAATTTTTGGTTTGTTTTCTATTTTTGTTGCTGGAGATTGAATTCAGGACCTTGCACTTGCTAGGCAAGCACTCTAACCACTGGGCTAAATCCCCAATCCCTCCATATTTTTTTTCTTTTGTTTTATTTTTCCTCCATATCGTTTTGTACTAAATGTTTCCCCACTGATCATTTTCTCTTATGCTTATATCATCAGAATTTAAAATCCAATAAGGTTTCTTTTAATCACTGTTATTTTGGTTACTGAAAACCTCTCATGTGTGTGAGTGTGTGTGTTTGTGAGTGTGTGTGTGTGTGCATTCAATCTACATTGCTTCAGTCTTGTGTTTCAATCTTACCCTCCATTAAAGACTTTGCCTGATCCAATCTCCTTCTAAATGCTTGTCATTTTTTATGACATAACCATCAGCTTTAATGCACTTCCACCTCCAGATTTATGGTCATGAATCTTTTCTGCAATCGTCCTGCATCATCATAGTTCTGAAGCGGGAATCCGAGCAACCCCAAGGATGCCTGCACTCGCTTCACTTGGGTGCAAGAAGAAGAGACGCCACACACTGAATAAAAACCAGTTAGAGTCCAAGAGTGGCCAAGAGTTCGCTAGCGTGTCGATACCTCTCAACCCTATAAGAAAAGAGTGTCTTTTATAGGAAGGGGGCCAGGTTACATTTCATAAAAGAATCCTTTGGATAGTTACAAAAAGTCAGGAGTTGGTGTTAGTTAAGTTTTTTTAACCCTATATTATGTTATCTTAGTCATGTCTGGCCAGGAGCCCTCTCAGGCAGTCATTAGTTATTAATTTATAAGCTTATCGTACACCAAGTGGCGTAAGGAAGGAGGTTCTGGAGAACACAGTGCAGGGAGGAGGATTCCCAGAGCGGATAAGGACTAGAGAAGTTCTTACTAATCAACAGCTGTCCAGGGCCTTCTAAAGTTCAGGGCTAAGTCAAAAATGGAGCAGGAGTTTGAGATGACAACGCTTCAGCCATTTCAGTTCAAAACATTTTTCCCTATTCAGACTATGCAAAAACTTCTTAGTGGTTCATTTCAGTTTTGGACTATCTTAACTTCAGGCTAATTCTGCAATACTGGTGGACATTTTTTACAAATAAAAAACAAAACAAGTTTTTAAATCTGTCTCCTTACCAGCCTTGTATCCCTAAAATAACCTAAGAGATTTTGAATCTGAGTATTACCTGGACATGGGAAGTAGATGTGAACCTCCACTATCCTTCTGAAAAGACTATATGATATTTATTCAAATGTAAAGTATGCATGCACTTTGTCATGTCAATACCATTTCTATTAAAATAAAAACATCAGAGTTGTTCTCACATAGATACACACAGTTGCTACAGTGGGTTCATTATAATTTGAACAAACTGGAAAAAAATCTTTAAATATCTAGCAAGAGATAGTGATAAATCCATATTATACATTATTATGCAGTTACCACCAAGAATGAAATATTTTTTTATGTATCAACCTGCAAGAATTTCATGTATACACAGTTAATTCAGAGTTAAAATTAAACTGAAATATCTCTTGCTAAGAAGAGATAAAAAGAGATCAGGATGAAAGAGAGACAGAGACAGAAGAAAGGAAAGAATATACTGTAAAAATACCTTTGAGCTTTAAACCCGATTTACTAATAAAACTAATAAAATTTTAAAGCATATATATGTGATTGATCTTTTTTAAGTTTAACCTATAAACTGTTGTTCCATGTATTATGTGCTTTAAAATGTAGGAAATATTGAATCTTTAGTATAAAACAGATTTCAAAGTGCATAAATTTTTCTTTTATTGACAGAAAAGCCAAGATTGTAGAGAAATGAACTCACAGTGATACCTCAGTTGTGAAATGAATTCGTTCCAAATTTGAGTTCAAATACGGAAAACTTCGAGAACTTAACATATTTTTCCCATAAGAAATAATAGAAAACCAAATCATTGGTTCAAAGGCCCCCCAAATTACACTTATAAATTCATTTTTCCAGGACTTTAACATATTTCACAATGATTTCTTTCTTTAACTCTTCTGCGGTTCTCACAGTTTTCATCTTAGCTTTATCACTGGTCTCCACTAACTTTCTTTGGATCCTGGTTATGATAGTCTATGCAAATAAAGTGCAAAAAAACCACAGTGACGAATGTTTGAATGCACCAGCACAAGACTATATGTTGTATGAGCGACAGAGGCACTCAGACCAAAGCTGAACCCCTTTGTGTCCCTGCTGAGATCCAACATGTGGCTCACTCTTGATCCATACAAGTTTTTTTAAGACAGATTTTTGGCTCGACTACAGAGCAAAGTTATGAATACTAAGCAGACTTTTTCGTTTTTCAGACTTTGCTATTGGTATAGTGGAAAGTTAAAGCTTGGAGACATTCAACAACCAAGGTATCACTATACTTGAAAAAGCCTACATAATATGTTCAATTTAGATTTAGAGATAAACTTAAACATTGCCTTAGTCTGTTTTCTCTTTGTACAATAGAGTGCCGCCGGTTGGGTAATTTGTGGGTAAGAGAAGTTACTTGTTTACAGTTCTGGAGACAGAGAAGTTCAAAAGCACAGACCTGGACTCCATGAAGGGCCTTTCTGCTATGTGGTAACTTAGCAGGAGGGCAAATGAACATGGAAAAGACAGCGAGCAAGAGTGTTGCTTCTTTAACACACTGCCTCTTTCACTTTTCTTTTTGTCAGTACACAGTACAGTACACAATGATTACATTCACAGCAGGGAGTTTGGTGCAGAACACACCTTAACTCTTCTTATGCTCTCTCTCCATCTCTTGGTCCACCATGTTGTTAACTAACCAGGAGAGACTTGGAAGGGGGAGATACTTATCACATGGCAGTCAGGAAGCAGCAAGAGAAGGCGGGAGACAGAGACAAGGATATACTTGACCAGGTCACACGTTCAGTGGCTCGTCACCATCAGGTCCCATCTTCAAACATGAGGTTTTGGAGGATGAGGATCAAAGCAAGACCGAAATACAGCAGGGTGAACATTAGACAAGGTAGTTCCATCTCCAGCTCCTGGGCCAAGTTGTGGCAAAAGGTGAACCCCAAAGACACTGGGCAGCCCCATTCCTATGGTGTTGCTGGTTACAGCCCACTTGGCAGAGAGAGAGAAGGGAGGACCCTGGACAGAATATAATCATTACATACTGCAAATATGTACTAATAAAAATAAAAATTTAGACTCCTGGCAAAAAAATAAAAACGTTCCCTTCCAGGTCATACACGCTGGCCTGCCCCCTCCGACAAGACCCAACCTCATAACATGAGATTTGGGGGGGACATTTTATACCTAAATCCTAACACGGTTTTAATCTATTCACAAGGGCAGAGCCCTCATGTCCTAATCACCTCTTAAAGCTCTCACCTCTTAATACCATCACAGCGGCAATTAAATTTCAACCTGTGTCTTGGCGGGGACATTCATACTACAGCGTAACATTTGACATTTAGATTGTTATTGAGTCCAATAACAAGGCAAATATTCTCCTTATTGTCTCTCAAGGAGAATGTTTCCCTCTTGGTTGGCCTTCTTTGTTCTTATGTATTATTATTATGTCAATCACCTGCAGTACCAGAGAATACTTTTCAAGATTAAAAATGTCACCAAAAAGCCAAAATAATTATATCTGTATTCATACAGAAAAAGCTATAATATTTTAATAAACTGTGATCAAAATTACAATTAGATAATTAATTTTAATAAACCCACAAATGTATCATTTAGAAAATATTTTAAAGTTACTCAAGTACACAGAGTAAAGAAAAAAATGTGTGCAATTTGAAATTTAAAAACAGACTGTATTTTACCATGACTGTCTTGACAGGTAATTCAATAAGCCAAGTGAATTTTCTAATCAATTGTCATATGATAATAAAACAGAATAGACTTACCTGCATTGCATAAGACAATGAAACTTTGTATTTTGGTTTTTGTACTTGGGATATATATAGAACTGGACCCAAAAAAAGGCCAGATGAAATGCTTAGTTATATTTTACCCTAGACTGCTCTCTACCATGCTTTAATGATTGTATTTAAAACAGTTTCTGATTTATTTAGAGTTTTACAACTGTATTTTTATCATGTAAAATATGATTTCTCACATACCAGGAAATTTTCATAACATAAATATATATCTTCAAAAATAAAACTATCACTCTATTCTAAGTAAAGAAAAATGTGAGTGGAGGGAGCCAACAAACCAAACAAGCTATAAAATATATTCAAAATTTTTTATGGTCAATTCAGCTATTCAATAACCATAAGCATGAAGCATAACCATGAGCAAGATAGTGGGATATTTCTAGGCTTATAAAGATGAAGGAAGTGTTCTTGGTCTTCATTTGAATTCTGTACGTACTCTGCATAATCTACCAGACATTGACCCTGGAAATGATTTTGGTAAGGAATAGGTACCTTATTAAGTGAGAAATGAAAATGTAAACAATTTTATTACAGTAATTATTAAGAAAGTGAAGAGAAAAGGGTGAATTAAGGAGATAAAGTAAAATTGTCAGAAACTGTAATACTCTTGGTAAAAATATTGATTTCCTCCAAAACAGTGGCATTTGACTAAAATAATGTTTTAATAAAACACTCTAATAAAAGTCTTGTAAATGTTGATACTCAAGTATTTTATCATAACCTGCATGATTTGTGTGTTCCTTGGTAACTGTCTTCCCTTCTTCCTAAACACCTGCAGCTTACAACGTCAGGTAGCAACATGAACCACCCGTTTCCTCTCTTTGTTGAAGTTATCTTCTGGTTTTTAACTTCCTCACTCTCATTTCTTGAATGCAGTTTCTGGTTTTTTGTTAACTCTTCTAGCACAATTTTTCTATTAATTATTCTTGGTTTCAAAATACAGCTGATGTTTATTCTAATATTTTAGCTTCATGATGCCAGATAGTAAATATGCTGTGCACGCTCCCGGATTGTGAAGTGCTCAGCCCTTCTGTCCTACTCAGGGAAATTTGTGACTAACTGTGAGCTTGATTGTTCTGAATCAACCCAGAGGATTAATAAAGCATACTTTTGTGTATGCTGGACGAAAGCCTGAGTACGATGTCTCATCCCCATCCCCCTTCCTCTCTGCCACTGCTCCCTGCTCTGCTTTGTGTCCTCCAGGAGCTCAGCATCTTTGCTCTGCTGTGCTTTCTCCCCTGTTGTTTCTGCCTTGGAGCCAGCCAACTATCCCCTGAATCTATGGAACCACAAGCTATTTGAACGTCTCCTCCTTTGAGCTGTAGGCCTCACGTACTGTGTTTCAGCAAGAAGAAAGTTGACTGATACAACATCATTCCACCAATTTTCCTCTTTTCCTCCTGTGCTACCATTTTGGTTACCACTATGGAATAATTCTAAAACTATTCAAATTGTTACTTCTCTTTTATTGACAAGAAGACAACCAGCAAGTAATAAAACTTCTCTTGATCATTTACCATCCCTCTAGGTCCTTAGTTCATACTGTGCTCCTCATTTGTAAGAATAATCTTTGTAAAAAATCCCTATTCTCCTAAATCCTATTCTTTTCGATGCAAACTCATTTTAGTACTACCATTTCATCATTCTTTTTCTTTTGTAAAGTTCAGCAATAACTTCCATGTTGATAAATCCAATCCAGCTTTTAGATCTTAAATTATATGACTTAGCAGCATTAGAAAGAGGCGATCACTTTGTTCTTGACACACTTTCTGCATTTGGTGTCTAGAATACCTCGCTCAACTTTTCTCCTATCTTGTGACTGGCTCTTTGTGGTCTGCCTTCCTGGAGTCTCTGCATCTCCCATATTTCTGATATTGGATTCTATGAGTTCAGCTTAAAGTCTTCTTTAGCTAAATTAAATTTTTATTCAAATTCTCCAATTTTATAACTTTAATCACTATTTGTTGATAATATTTCTGAGATTAACCTGTAACTTACATTCTACCATGAACTCCAAACTTCTATATAAGTGGCCTACTGGAAACTTGCATTTGAAAACCTAATTGGGTGAAGTAAATCAGACACACATGAGTACATATAGAATTGTTTCTCTGATATGAGAAACCGTAAGAGTAAATAAGAACAAAAAAGTATAATAGATACTAAGTAAAAGAAAGATAATATTCAATAGAGAGGAGAATTAGAAAGGGAGGAGGGGGAAAAGGAAGGGAAAAAGAAAAGAAAAGGAAAAAAGGAAAAAAATAGAAAATGTAAATAAAGTTGCTGTAAATAAGGAGGATAGACGGAGTGGAGGCGGGTGGAGAAGGGGCGGAACCAAGATATGTCATGTACAGGTACAAGTTAACTATGATGAATGTGATCATTTTGCATACAATGTACCAATACATGTTCTTGTAAATAAATTGTCATACAAAAAAAAAAAAAAAAGGAAAATCTAATTGGCATCTCAACCTCAACACATCCGAATAAAATTCCAAGTTTTTCTCCCACATCTTCCTCACTCGGACCTCTTTCCCACCTGAGGTAATGGACATCTGTTCATGTAGTACATCAAACCGAAAATCTTGCATTTTCCTCTTATCTCACATTTCACGTCCAGCTCACCCCCAGAACTTCCAGATACAACTTTCAAAATATAATTGGAATTTGACAGTGACTCACTACTACTGTCCTGGTCCAATCATCATTACAGTATTCTATCGGGAAGATTTGAATCAGGCGTGTTCAACCTATGGCTTGTGGGTTGGACTTGCTTGTGTTACAATAAAAAAATTAACAAGAACACTTTGCCACCATGCCCAGCCATCCAATAAACTTTATTTATGGACTCTAAGATTGGAATTTTCATTTGGCTCAAAATGTTATTCTTTTGACTTTTTTCAACCGTTTAAAATGATAAAAACTTTGCTCAGTTCTGATCTGCACAAAACATGTAGCAGATCAGATTTGGCTCCAGGTTATCATTCGCTGGATGTTGCTGGAGAACATTGTTGCTATATGTTTTCTCTAGAGTAGGAGTTACTTAAAAATTTTATAGAACTGCTCATTTGAAAATAGCAAGGTTTGTGTGTTTGTTGTTGTGTATATGCTGGGAAAGCCAGATTTCTCAGGGCATTTAGAATGCACGTTTCAACAAAATAGCTTATCTAATTTTGCTAATAGGCCATTTCTAAATTGTTTTCTGTTGTTTTTCAGAGAATTCTTGAAGACAAGTAGTGCTGAGGAGTAAATATTGGGAATTGCTGACGTGGGCATATTTATTTATATACTACCACGCAGTTTACTGTCTGCCTGGGCAGTGGATGGTGATGAAACCCTGTGATGAAGGGATGGACAGGTGGAAATACAAGCCATAAACCTGGCGTGCCACTGGCCACTGAGGGTGGCCCAAGCTGGATCAACTCTCCACACGCAATTTCTTAGATACCAAGATATAAATAGATTATAGTGGAGCACAAAAAATTATGACATGTGCATTTCATGATCAAGTCATATTTGGATATAAGATTAGGACTAAAGCATCATGTTATTACTTTTTGTAATTATGATGAAGAAAAGAGGTAATCATTTAATTTAAGAATTGAACAGAAAGGAGAAATTTAGTTTTGAAATTAGTACATAGATACATGATGATGAATCCAAATTTATATGTGGAATTATAATTATTAAACTATTTAAATATATCTTTCCTTTCATCTGACATTTTAAGTAGTTTATCGCTGGCATTATCCACTGGATTTACTTTATTCCTCAATTTAAATGTTATATTCGACTCATCAAACCTTATCTTTTAAATAAACAGCATATTTAAAATTAATACTACAACTCTTAAGGTTTTGCACCTCTTTGCCATTCAGTGACATAGTTGCTAGCTCATGTATTCAGTAAACACACATTGTTAATTTGTTAAATGGATCTACAACTATCTCTTTCTATAAGGGTTTAGTATAAGTCTGTACAAGTACTTCCTATAGGCCTGTGTTTGTCCTGCTCTGAATGCTCTACACTAGCTATAGATGTAGTTCTACTTTTTCAGATCAACAAGGCAAACTCTATGATGAATAAAGGAAAAAATATTGGCCTGAACTTTCTAAGCTAGAGACAAAATATTCCTTAGTACCTTGCTTTAGTAAGTTCAGTACTTCTCACACTATCTTTGCATAGGCTACAAATATTGATGCATTAAATTAGATACTAAAGTTACATGCATCTATTCATTTTTCCATATGTACATTAAATTATTTCAGAGAAATATTTTTGCTAAGCCAAAAATATATAGTTATTTGTTGAACTATAATCTTATATTTAACTTAATAATCACAGATGCTAACACAAAATATTAAATATAGTTTTTTCTCAATTCAAGACCAACCTATTCAAAATACTTGAAAAAATAATAGTTAAGAATTAACAATTACAAAACTCACATAACTAAATGAACTTCTGTGCAATATATAAATAATTTTATCTATAAGCCTAGGGAAAAGTGACATTTAATGTGTTCCTTCTTGACTGTATTTCAAAGATATTTACTTTTTTAGAGTAGAATATTTCACATTAATAGTCAGTTTTGAAGATCTGAAGATAATTTATTCCCAGAATATATGATTATTTACAAGACAGATCCCTTTATTAAAAATTAAAGTATTGTTGTCTGAAAAAGGTCATTTTTTACATTTGAATTATAAAGTAACTCTACTAACGAAACCTATGAGGATAAACAGTGTCCAGTTAATTTGCAATTGAAAGTAATAATTTTCTGCAACATCTTGAGTTGCCGAAGCCTGATTCCCCTCTTAGCTCATCACAGGCCCCTTTTGTCTGTCATCTCCCTGTGAATACCAGCCAGATGCCTTCCGATTGCCTTGTGTGGTTTCCTTTAATTAGTGTACTCTTTTTACCACCGTGTTTTAGATGTTTGACCTGCTCTTCTGTTGCATTTTTTATTTCTCACTCTCCCCTTCTTAGCTGCTGTGCACATCTGCAGTACATATACGAATTATGTTTTTGTCTACTTCTATTCAGCCATATTTGTAGGTGACATATTTTAAAAGTTCTGTTTGTAATGATTTCTACATAGTATTTGGAATAAATGTTTTCAGTAATCATGTAGTGGTGGTAAATCGAAGAATATTTCCTGGAATAGGTTCAGTATTCTTACACTGACGAAGTTCCCCAGAATAGAGTTAAAGACTTGTAATAATGAAGAATTTTCTCCATAAAGGTGTAACTTGAATATCTGATGATTTTTTTTTGCACCCTCCCAATTTGTTAAGGGAACACAAATGAAGGATTAACTAAGTTAATGGTGAGAAACCGCTTGTTCCAATGCAAGTAGGGGCTGGATTTGATAAATCCCTTAGGTAGTCTATGAGGGGGGTTTGATCAGTGAAACAAATATTTCAAGCAGGAAGGGATTAAAAGGGACTAGAGATATAAAACCGTCAGAAGGCTGAGGGAATTAAGGTCAGCGATGCCGATATTGGATTACTGCCAGATATATTTGCCAGATAAATCAAACAATACTGTTTGGGAAATAACGAATTACAAAATCAGCAGAGAAAAAGTTCTGGTGATCTTAGTTGTCTGCAGACCTGAAGTGGGTGCTAGTCTAGGAGGACACAGCAGTCCTAAAGAGCCTCTTTCACGATTCAGTACTGAAGTTCATGAGCCTTCCCAGCTCCTGGAACAATAACACAACAATGGTTCTGCTTCTCCTGTTTTCCCGTGAGACACCTGGGAGGAAACCACAATCCTGTGTCGTTTCCAGCTTCCGGGCTTTGAAATGGGGCAGGAAGGGGCAAGCATAGAGAACAAGAATAGGACTAATCGTGTTATGACATACAATACTTGTTAAATTTGCTTAAACTGGCCCCGTGGCTACAGAGGTGGTAAAAAGTGTTTTGGTTTTAGAAGCATTCTGTCCTGTGTTTCATTTGTACAACTGGTTTCAGACACACAACTGATCCTTTTATATGGCAGTAATGCCCTAATATAGTAGTCTCATATTGTCTGTGAGTTTTATCTCACAGTGGAAATGTTTATTTCAAATAATGAAGAAGCCAAATAAGTGACTTTTACTCAGAGTCAGTGAAAGCTCCAGAGAGAGCTTGGGTAATAATTTTTTCTGGGCGTATTTTGTTGTCATTTGTTTGAATGTTTTGTCAAATATAGCTTTTCAGGAATGGATTTCATTGTCAAATTAAGTAAAGTACATTCAAATGAAGCCCAGTAGTATGTGCACGGATATAGAATGAAAAAAATGCACTATGTCAGTCACAGAATTTCAAAGTGAATGAAACAAGTAGTTCATGGTTCCAACTGACTGAAGCCTAATGAGGAGGTTTAGAACCAGTGGATAAAGACTGGAGCCATTTATCTAGACACGCCAAAAACTTTATTAAGAACAGTGTACAGAAAAATGGCTTGTGAGGGTCAAGTGTTCAATATTTACTTTTGCTGATTAAGGATTAGTAATCCATGTCTCACACAGGACTACTAGAACTTTCAGAGCTTCTAAAAGTGTCTTTCTTAACCACTCCAACAAAAAAACTGTTTAACGAGTGGGAGGTTATTGCCCAATTATCTCCTCAAGGCTCAAATAACTTATGTAAGAAATTCTTAAACAAGTCTGAAAATTATTAAAGAGGAGAATCCTGGCCATTGGCTACTCAAGGTACTAATAGTGTTATTCAGGAAATATCTTCATATTCACAATTCTGTTAATAGGGGAAACATTTGTAGCTTGAAATCCAATTAGACAATACAGTTTGTTAACAAAAGTGGAAAATACCTCTCTTCGCAGCCATAGCTCAGGAGCTACATCTGTGTGTGCACGCGTGTGTGTGTGTGTGTGTGTGTGTGTGTGTGTGTGTGACAGAGAGAGAGAGAAAGAGACATAGGGTCTAGTCGAGCAGATGGCACAAGTCCAAATCCAGTTATTAAAAAAATGCAGAAAGCAGTTTGTAGATGTGTTGGTGAGATCAAACCTCAATGAGGCTCAATTAATAATGGCTTGATATAAATAAGAAACTCTCTGAGCAATCTGAGCAAAATCTGAGGCCTCCCTCCGAGTAATGCTGCCCAAACATGTGAGTCAGTCACAGAAGAGATGTTGTATGACATGTTGATGATGGCAGATTCACAGTTCAGTGGGAAAAGCCTGGGCAAGATGCACATCATTTTTGGCCAGCTCGTTTAGAGATGCGTAACAGTCTCTTAATGAAGAGGAAATGGAAGTTTATATCAGAGTTCACTGCACTGTGCTTTGAGGCTTGGTGTTTATTTTCATACTTAAATTCATTTCTTAATATGATTACAAACTATATCATTAAAATAGTATCACTATAAAATATTGATCTAAACAGCCTGACTTTATAATGACCAGGGATTTAAAAATCAGTCCATTTATTGAGACAAAGTTCACTTCTGTCTCACAATTCTGGTGACCAAAGAAGATGAAACACCAAATACTGTAAAAAATGCTAATTTCAGGTAGGGCATGCTATCCATTTGTGACTCGAAATATTTGTTAAATTTTGTGGTGGAGATAAAGATAAATTTATATATAAAAGATATTACAAGAATGGAATGTCATCCTCCAAGGTTAAAAAAAGTTTGTATTATTTTGCCGGAGATTCTGAGATTTTATTTGTTAAATTGTTTTCACATAGGGAATCAATACTTTTGAAAAACACAACCATTTTTCATGAATCGATGTATGCTAAATAGGGATTTTTCTGAGTAACATTATTTTCGTACCTTCATTTCACTGAATGAGGATAAATGGCTGGACTAAAATACAGATGGTTTTGAGTGTCTGTCATTTCTCACAGTGAAGCAATTCATATATGACAATATACGGATCTTCTGAAAATACTTGATAATACTTTGGATTCTTCTGAAACTTTTGACTAAGAAATTTTTATAGTATTTAAAAATAATTTTAATTCTCATGTAGACTATATATGTAGATTTTATATATTTTTATAATATTACACACATGCACACACACACATCTACACACACACAATCAGCATTCTATATTATAATAATTAGGAGAGTACTTGGTTATCCAGGACAAAGAGAAGATATGAAAAGGAAAGATAATTTATAATTAATTTTTACAATTTGAAAATGATAAACTATCTCCACTTAGGAATATAACATAGTATAAATACTCAACTTTCATGAAAAACTGTTTTTCAAATATATTTACAGACATGCTGGGGATTTATCCAGAAATGGATTCCCTAGTGCTTCATAAGATCACCATTTCCCAAAGTCAGTTCCACATCATAATTTAGCTATCATCTAAACCATCCTCAGTCTCATGCCTTTTTTATTTAATAAAGCTACTGATTTAAATAAAAGAGATGATGCATGGCAGGATATCCTCGCTTTTAACAGACAGTTCTACATTGTGCATCTCAGAGAATAGAGCACTTTAGGCACAATTTCCCTCTGTTTTTCACTTTTGACCTTAGAGGTCACTTCCATTCTTTTTTCATCAGAGCATCTCATGAGACCAGTGTTTACTGACACTGTGATTTTGAAGTAGGCCTAAATCAATTAGACTCCCGGCAGAGATAATTGTTCCCCTTGGTCGTGCTATTACAAGGTAAGAAAAGTGGAGAAGAATGTTGACAAATTATGTATTTTTTCTTGATATCCGTTCAGTATATTGAGATGGGCTGGAAAACCTTCTATACAGCTGGTTTGGGATAAATTTTGTTAAATTCTCTTCATTATGGATCTGCAAAAGTGAATGCTGGGAGACTAAGGCTGGTAGTGAAATGATCCTTCCTCCTAACTTTATTATCCACTTCGATGTTATTGCCATAATAACATAATATTAAAAAATACTTTCAGAACCAAAGGATAGACATTTTTTTTTTCTGAGAGCTCTTATATGGAGATTAATTCTTTGAACCTGCTGAGTCCTTTAAATATTTAAGGGAAACAAATAATGGATGAAATCAAAATTTGTAAAAAATAGTTTGCAGATGAATGGAAGATAAAGAGAGATGGAAATGATGATTCCAATGTTTTTTAAATTTTTGTAAATTTGAAACCTTGAAAAACCATTTTTGATGGAAGTTATGCATCTTGTGAGATACATTTTTGTCGCTTTATTCAGCAATAAACATTGCTAAACAACTTTTTATAGTGTTACATAATTTGAGTTTCTTGACAGATTAAATAAATGCCTTTCCAAGAAGCAATTAAAAAGGAAGAAAAAGATAGTTCATTGTTTTAAATTTACTTTGTTTTTTCAAGGGAAAAATGTTTTCCAAAACAGATTATGTTTTTTCTTTTTTCTTTCTTTCTTTTTTTTTTTTTTCAGTAGCAATTGGATCTTTTCCACTTAATTTTATAACAAAAGAGGTCATTTCAACCAGTGATGTTCAGTGTGTGGTCTGGGCAAAACTGTTATTACCTAACATGGGAACAAGCGAAAGAGTCAAGCAAAGCATTTTTTAAATTCTATTTTCCCACTGATGTATAGGAATGACAATGGAGGAAAAGCTCAAGATTCCAGTTCCTAAATCCTGACTAGTTTTATTCTGCCTTCTTTATCTTTCTATCTTGTATCTGACTGGATTGAAGTACTCATACTTAAATGCAAGATAAATAAAGGAGTCAACAATAACATCATCAAGAGCACTGAATAATATTCTAAGAAAAGCAAACTGATTTATAGCCATTATCAATAAGTACTTTTAAAAGGTTTTTTTTTAAAATCTATTTTCTGTTCTAACAGAAAACCTGAAGTTGGATAATTTCTAAAGAATTTTTTTTTTTCACAGATTTGTAGACTGAATTTCTAAACAACATAGTGCCAGTTCCCTGGAGGAGTGGAGTTTAGTTTTTCTCCCTTGTGTGCCAGCTGGAACAAGTGACTCACTTCTAATGAATACAAGAAAAATAAAAAGAGGAAAAAAACCCAACAGTCATTACCTCAATAAAATAATCAAATTAATATTACTAGTAGTAAGTTATGCTATCGGGTTCCCTATGAAAGCTTTCTGCTGTTACATGACTTAAAATGACCCTATGTTTTATGCTTTAAACATTTTATACAGGAACCTTTGTCAGAATTTCTGTGCTCATGGGTATTTAAAAATCATTTTAAGCATAAAGTGTTGGATACTTCCATTCCCCCTTCGAATTTCTTAAAATAGCACATCTTTTCATGCAGCTCTTTGAGGACATTATGCTACAGGGAGAACTTGTAATAACAAAGCTAGAGTCACTTTCACAGGATGCTATTGCTCTAGCTGATTTTTAATGGTTTCTGCATAATGGTTCTCAGGTTATTTAAACCCAACGATATTTGTCTAAGAGCACAGGAGTAATACTCTACACCAAAGGTTACTTAAGTATTATACACATCATATTGCTAGCATTCTAAGGCATATCGTATAGTAGAGCCCGTGTTATACGGTACTGGACCACAGACATTTTTGTTAATCCAATTAATAGAAAACATTTTAAAATACATTTTTTCCAATATATCCACGTACATTTTACAAATTATAAGCTTTTGCCATATTTCCAAAGTAGCCAATGTATCATTTAAAAGCTTATTTAAAAAAATACCCATTTGTTGGCTGGGGATTTAGCTCAGTGATTAGAGTGCTTGCCTTGCAAGCACAAGGGCCTGAGTTCGATCCCCGGCACCACAAAAAAAAAAAAAAATTGTAAAACAAACACCCAAGAAAATACATCAAGATAAAAAATATAAATATATAATATTTTTATATTTAATATAATATTTTATATTATTTATCTTATAATACAATATTTTAAGTTTCATAATTGGAATTATTAATCAGAAATGCAGAGTAACAATAGTATGACTAAAATTGCCTTATATTTTGGCAATTTTTATTTGATGGTTTGTGGTAAGGTGATAGGAAAGTGCTATTAACTTCTTCATTGGTTAGTATAAGTTTGTGATCCATAATAATTACAGTTATTTTAGGAAAGCGATGTATAGATATCATAGCTTGAACATTTTTACTCTCCATTCATCCCCTTTGACCTCATCTTTTTCCCCAGGTTCCCTTCCCATCTCCACAGAGGCCACCTCCATGTTTCCTACCATCTCTCTTTTATATTGTTTTTTAGTTATTTGTATTTTGGGTCTCACATGTAACAGAAATACAGATATTTACTCTTTCATGCTTGATTTATTTCACTAAATAGTATGACCATTTTCTTACAAATAACTCAAACTTATCTTTCTTTAGAATCGAGTATTATTCCAATGTGGATATATACCACATTTTCTTTGTCTATTTATATGTTGATGGTCATATAGGGTTCTTTCATAATTTAGCTATTGTGAGTTGTGCTGCTATAAACATAGGTTTGCATATATCCCTATAATATGACGATTTAACTTTTTTGGAAAGATACTCAAAAGAGGTATAGCTGGGTCACACCGAAGTTGTATTTTTAGATTTTTGAAGAATCTCCATACAGATTTCCATAGGCCTTATGTTAGTTTACATTCCTACCAACAGTGTAGAATGTTTCCTTTTTTCCCTACACTCTCTTCAGCATTTGTTGTTTTTAGAATCCTTGGTGATGACTATTCTTACCAGAGTAAGATGGAACCCCAGTGTTATTCTGATTTGCATATCTCTAATGGCCAAAGATGCTGAAATGTTTTCGTGTGCTTATTGACCATTTGCAGTTCTAATGTTGAGAGATGTCTATTCATTCCAACTGCCAATATTTCAACTGGGTCTTTTATTTTGTAGCGGGTCTAATGTTTTTAGTTGTTGTATTGTATTCTAGATATTAGTCCTCTATCTGACAATAGAAGCTGGCACTTTTCTCTCAATCTGCAGGTTATCTTCTCATGCTGTTGGGTGATTCCTCTTCCTGCTAGAAGCTTCAAGTTTGGTACGGTCCCATTTGTTGATTGTCGGCATTATTTCTTGTGTAACTAGGGTTTTGTTCAGAAAGCCCTTGACAGTGCCTATGTCTTCAGGAGGGTTACTTGTCTCATCTTCCAGCAGACTCAGGGGTACTGTTTTTATAGTTAAGTCTTTGATTTAGTTTCATTTGATTTTAAACAAGAAGAGAGACATGGGGGCTAGGTTCATTCTTCTGCATGTGGATAACCAGTTCTCCCAGGACCAGTTGTTTAAGAAGCTACCTTTTCTCCAGAGTATGTTTTCATCTTTGTTAGTTGAAGGTACCTGGTGGTGTTTCTGGATCCTTAATTCTGGTCCATTGGTCCTCACGTCTATTTTTGTACCTGTACCAGGCTGTTTTTCTCACCATAGTTTTCTAATATGTCTTGAAATCTAGGGTTGTGATATGTCCTGCTTTGGTCCTTTCTTGGGTTTGCTGTTATTATTCTGGATTCCTTCTGGTTCCATATAAAGTTTGGGACTATTTTTTCTAGTTCTGTGAAGAATACTATTGGTATTTTGATTGAGATTGCATTAAATCTACATATCATTTTTTGTAATGTGGCCATTTTTACAGTATTCATTCTGCCTACCAAGGAATACATGATGTCTTTCCTTTTGACTATGTAGTTCAGGCTTGAAGTCACTATGTAGCCCAGGCTGGCCTGGAACTCATGGAAATCCTGCCTCAGACTCCCAAGTGCTGGGATTACAGGAGTGTGCCACCACACCCAGCTTGTTTTTTTGTGTGTATTTTTTGCTATTTTTTGGTGCTGGGGATCCAACTCGGGGCCTTGCACTTGCTGAGCAAGCACTCTAACCACTGAGCTAAATCCCCAGCCCCATCTTTCCATTTTCTAATGTTTTCTTCAATCTCTGTTTTCAGAAAATAGTAACTATTCATTTTACAAGTCTTTAATTTCCTTGGTTAAATTAATTCCTAGGTATTTAATTTAAACTGTCATGGATGGATTGTTCTCCTGATTTCTTTCTCAGTGGCATTATTGAAGGTGAACAGGAATTCCATTGATTTTTGTGGATTCATTGTGTATCCTGTCACTTTGTTTAATTTGTTTATTAGTTCTAATTATCTTCTGATGAAGTTTTCCATGCCTTCTATATAAAAGATCATGTCCTCTGTGAAGAAGGAGTGCTGGACTTTTTTTCCCCATTCGTATCCCATTTATTACTTTCTCTTGCCTGATTTCTCTGACTAAATTATGAGTACTGCATTGAACAATAGCAATGAGAGCTGCTACTCTTGCCTTGTTCTTGATTTTAGAGAGAATGATTTCAATTTCTTTTCCATTTGCTCTGGTTTTGTCAAAATGGCTTTTATTAGATTGAAGTAAGTTCCTTTCATATTTATGTTCATCAGGATTTTTTTTTAACATGAATGGATGTTGAATTTGTCAGAATTTCTGCACCTATTGAGACCATCATGTAATTTTTATTTATGTGATGTGTTACATTTATTAATTTGATGTATTTATGTGATGTGCTACATTTATTATACGTATACTGGGCTGTCCTTGCAGTCTGGGTGAAGCCAAGAGGTCATGATGTGTGATCTAAGGATTTTTTGTACTCTATTTGCAAGTACTTTATTAAGGACTTTTGCCTCTTTGTACTTGGTCTGTAGTTTTTTGTTGATTTGTTGAGTCTTTATTATGTTTTAGTAACAGGGTAATGCTAGCTTTAAAAAATGAGTTTGTTCCTTTCCTTTCATTTCATGAAAGGTGCAAAGCATTAGTTCTACAATTCAGTGTTGAAACATCAGGCACTGAGTTTATCTTATTTGTTAGAGTTTTATTAATATTTCTATTTTACCAGTTATTGGGCCATTCAGGATTTTTGTATATTCTTGGTTCAGGTTGGTAATTCGTATGTGTCTAGGAGTTTTTATTTCTTCTTGATTCCCCAATTTCTTGGAATGTAAATTTCTTATAATCCTCTGGTTTTCCCCAGTATCTGTTGTGATTTTGCCTTTTTCATTTCTAATTGTACAGATACAAGTCCTCTTCCCCCTTTGGAAGTTTGGCTAAAGGTTTATCCATCTTCTTTATGCTCTCAAAGACCCAACTCTGATTCACTAATCCATGGTATTGGTTCTTTTTTCAGCCTCAATTTCATTAATTTTTATTCTGTTCTTTACAATTTCTTTCCTTCTGCTAGTTTTAATTTTGATTGCTCTCATTCTTCCAGAAACTTTAGGTGAATAATTAGGTTATTCATTTAGGATAGCTCTATTTAGCTCAAATTGTGTCACATAGATATGTCCTTCTGTCATTGTTATTGGATTCCAGGAACTTTTAAATTTCTTCTTTTATTTCTTCTATAG
>PVJO010011314.1:0-60245 GCA_004026905.1 Hystrix cristata
CAATTTATATTAGTATTAGATTTGTCACGTCATATATAATTCTTATACGATTACATCATATTTTATTAGAGTAAAAAACAGCGTCTGGAACAAAATTGACCACCTGAAATGTAATCAAAGATGCCAGCTACTCATTAATCTCTCAGTGGAAGTGAAGGAAATGGACTGTGAGGGCAGAGAGAAGTGTTACCCCAAGTTCTCCAAGAAGAGAAATAAGAAGATAGTTGGAGAAATAGGAGGATGGCTAGATAGAGAAAGTGAGAGAGAGAGACAGAGAGAGAGAGAGAAAGAGATGTACATATGTAAAAAGAGATTCATATGGTACTGGAGCACTTTGGGGGGGCAGATTTTTGAGAGCTGACAATTCTCAAGATTTTTTGTCTCTAAGCTAGAGCCACAAGAGAGTTGATGTTCTAGGGACAATTCCAACCCAACGTCCTGAACATTAGAAGCCTGGTGGTTAACTAGGCTCACTTATAAAGGTGGGCAGGAGGGGATGTATGCCCCAGTTCAAGTATAGAACAATTGTATCCTATTGAAAGAGCAATGGGTTGGATCATGCCCCCCCCCGGATTATTGAGAGTAACATTCTGTGCTCTGTCTACTGATTCAGCCACTGCGGTCTTCCAGAAAGGCCTTCACAAACACACCCAGAAATAATCTTTTACCAGCTAATTTTTAGTCTGGTGAAGGTGGTGCATAAAATTATCAATTATAAGAAGATAAGATTGAATTCTTGCTAATTTACTATTTTTGTGACTTCTGGCATGTTGCATAATTTCTCTTTATTTTCCTACAGGGTAGCAGGAAGAAAAGAGTAGTCAGGAAAACAGAAGAACAGTTACAAATGTTGACAGATTTCTGGTAGAACTTTTAGATACCAACATTATTCCCACTTTTTTTTTTTCTTTTCAGTTTTTACTGTTGCTTTTGTTCTTTCCCTGAAGTAGTATATGGAATCATTTGTTGAAAATAAAATGGAGAAATGACTTATAGGAGGCTTGATGATAGTTGAAAGGGATTCAGTATTTGTTGTGGAAAGTAGAAAATAAAGCATCCACAGAAAAAATATCTCTTAGGATATTGAAGGCCCAGTTGAAACTGTTGACAATGTTTAGGTGAAAATATGTTTAATTGACTCTTCCTCAGAAATACTGTGCAAGGCATATGTGTACAAGTTAAGGTAGGTAGTTGTGTTACTCAGGGTGAGTAACTATGTGATACAGTGAAAGGACCAACGCAGATTCAGAATTTAGAAAAGATGGTGGCTGGCACGACGATGATGTATCACAACAACTATGTACGTGCAGAAGTCGACAAAACAGTGAGCCACAGGACTCTCTCATACAGTTGCAATGGCCATAAAATTAACAAAAATAAATAAATATATAAATAGATAAAGGACGAAAGAAATAGAGACTAAGTAAATTAAAGTCACAGACCAAAATGCTACATTTGTATAAAGTCATAGAGCAAAATGAAATTTGTGGTTTCGTTTTTGTTTTGATAGGACGGTATAACGGTAGTCTCTTGAATTCAACTACAGCCGAAAGACAGACCCAGTCATAAAAAGTAGGCACAGATTTTCAAATATGGGTAAATTAGCAATGAGCATTACTTTAATAATACTATAGGAGAGACTTAAAAATACTTGGAGTGCTTTGTATGAAGATTGAGTGTAGGTTTTAGGTTAAAAAATGCTTAATTTATTACATGGTTTCTCTTATATGAGAAACGCAAAGTGTACACAAATTAAAGAGCAAAGTAAAAGATAATCAGAAACAAGGAGGTAGACCTTTTGCAAAATATAAGGAAACCAAGAGATAGCAAGGGAGAAAAAAGGATTAAGATGTGTAATGTTCATGTATTAACCCTCCACGATGAATGTCATCATGTGTACAGTAATCACTTACTAATAAAACAAAAGTTTAAGAAGGCCCAATTTGACATCTATTTCTGACATTGTCTTGTATTGAAGATATTAGGAAAGTGAATATTTTCCCTTAACCTTAGTTTCCTAATCTCAAAATAGGAGTAGGGTGGGGGTAGATATAGAGATTATTTCCCCCAGTTCATATCAGTGGATTGAAACTCTGAAGCTACATTCTTAAACTTCAAATTTATTGTTCTTTTTGCCATATCACAATAAGTTATAGCTAAACATCCAGAAAAAGCAATAACGAATTTACAATCATATTCTGGGGTTGAGAAATTCACACAAGATTTATGTTAGTTCTTATCTCTACCAGCTGTCTTTGAATCACAAGGCTAAACACAGGCAACAGTTTACTTGGATTTTCCATTTTAGTTACTTAAAACATATTGCAAAAAGTTTCTGCACCTCAGTTTAAAGCACAGTTTAGTTGGTGGCAAAGATTAACTGTTCCATGTAAAGAATCTAAACAAGTACTAGACATTTCCTCAGTTTTCAATCAACCGTGCTACATGTTCAAAATACAGTTGAAGCAACAGTAAAACTAGAAAGACGGCAGACTGGAAAACAAGACAGGCAGAGCCACTTTGCCACAAAAAAAAAAAAAAAAAAAGGAAGCAGATGGTGAATCATATAACTAGTAAAAATCATAGCAAGCCAGGGAGGTGGAAAGCCAGCATGGCGAGAGCAATTCTAGTAAAGAACACAAGCAGATTGCTTAGCACAAGTGGTGTAACAGCAAGATTTCAGACACAGCCCATCCTGGAAGAATTGCTATCAGGACATTTTATATGGCAAAGAGAAAGACTGAAAATAGACTAATTGAAGGATCACTGTACAACAACTACTTTACATCTTCTGAATTAATGTCTCTCTCCCTGATACTCAATGAAAGATTCTCACCATCCCGCTCCAGCTACTTGTTAAAGAAGTACAGTAAATCTAGATATTAGTAAATCAATGTGACTTTGATTACCTGGAATGTCTGTATTTATTCTAATTAAATGGCAAGGGCATTTTAGCACCATACTCTGAGCACAACACACACATATTAACAGTTTGTAAATTGTTTAAAGTTAGTGCAAAAACAACAACAACAAAATAAGTATATATGCACAGGTTACTTTAATATAATTTAAATAGAACATTCTAATCCCAAGTTTCAACAACCAGAAGTAACCAAAACATATCGATATGAAAGACCGAAGGTGTTATCACATAATCGCACCATCATATCATCATCTCCACACCATTCTGCATCGCGATGCAAAGTGATTCCCAAAGACAAGATGGATGCCGTCTCTACGTCACACAATGTTAAGCTAATTTTTAAACCTCTAGTATCCTTGTCAAGACTATATACACAGAATAATGCTTGCTTCTACACAAATATGACTTAAAATGCCTTCTATGCTTTTCCAAAGAAGTTGAGCAAGATTAGGAAAGATTGTGTTTCTGGCTCTACTTAATACGGAACTACAGTTCTTATTTATCCAGGGAATACAAAGAAGCAGAAGAAAGCGGTCCCCGATGCCTTATTATGCCATTCTACTTAGACTAATCTTCTATGGTAAATAAATGTTAACTTTAAGTAATATTGATTTTCTAGTGCTTTTTGGTAATTAACAGAGAAAGAGAGAGAGAGAGGGAGAGAGAAAATGTTTCATTTTTCTACTAGTTTCTCTTAGTCCATTGAAAAGAAAGTTTCGTGCTAATATCTGTTTGTTTCTTTTTTGTAAGAGAGAATTCTTTTTGTCTATGTCTTGTGCTTTGAATAACTACTTCAAAGATAACAATACGCAGTATATTAATTATAGTAATTTTATCATTTTGTTATGAAATTTTTAGTTTTTCATGAAATAAAAAAACATTAAAAAATAAATATACCAAAAAGTGAGACAACCACATTTGAAATCTGAATTATTTGTTGTGTGTATAAATTCATATGAACATATATATGCGAAACCATCTTTTTCTCTTCTTTACATATTATACGCTCAAAACCACCGTTACCTGTTATGTCTTGTCTCAAATAGAAGACACTCTTCCATTTGAAGACGCTCTCAAATGGCGTCATTCTTTTCATAATCAACATAATTTTTATACCTAATTTAAGACTTCTGCATAATCTGTCTTCTCTTTTATGTATTTTAAAATTTTTCTCTTCTTCACATTTTTTCCCATTTATAAATATAACCAAACCTCCTTGTCTCAAAGGCCATATGTATGTATGTATATGTGACTATATAGATGATCTAAAAACAATAACTCACAGACTACATGAAAAATGACATACATTTTACAACACAAATTATATTGAACAAAAAATATTACTTAAATTTAAAATCATTAATAAAAGTGTAACAAACGTGACAAATGTTGACTATTCATTATTATAGGTTGTCATTTGGCAGGGTATTTGTGGACGCTTATGAAGTGGTGGCTTAATATTTTCTATCTAATGTTCAGTACTTGGGCTGTGAATTGATTAATCTTGAAATCGATAGAGATTTGTAACAGGAGGAATCACATACTGTATTATGTGATGACTTGATCCTACATACTGCATTTCGTTTAATAAAATGAATTTTTTAAGGAAAAAATGCGTTGTGAATTCTCTATATCCCAAATATTCGATTACTCCATCTAGTCCTAAAAGTATTTTATATCAAATTTTATAACAACCATTCATGCCTAAAAAGTGCAGCACCTGAAAAAACTGTTATGTAGTCTAGGTTACTTGAGTTTTAAACTAATATTAGAAACATTAAACATTTGATATGCATGTGTTTTGTAAAACTTCGGATTGACTATACAGTTTTTTTGCTTTGGGGTAAGTTTCCTTTAAAATTTAGTGAGATACTCACAGAATCGTCTCCTTAGTTTTGTTTAAGGTGCTTTATTAACTGAATGAAATTTCCAAATCTTTGAGCCCTATAAAAAACCATGGTTTGTTATTCAATAAGTAATATTAATTTTAATATTATCTGCTTAAAATAACTAGGAATTCAGTGTCTCCGTTAGTTGACAGATATGCATTAAACTGAGGTACCTCTGTTGTGATCGCCTCTTTTGTAAAACAGTAACGAAAACAGACCTACTCTGTCTCTTCATAGACTTATAGCTTTTCCTACATTCGAGATGCTTTTTATGTAAGAAAAGACCAACCAAAAAATTTGTTATTTTCTTTATAATGTCATCAATTCTTAAACAGACGATTATAAGCCAAATACTGTTCCAAGTTAGTGGCCATAGCGCAGTTTTGACAACTGACATTACTTCATAACTTCGTCATGACTAGAATCTAATGGGAAGGCCCACATGTTAAACAAATAGTTGAAATATCCAGGATAGCACATGGTAAAAAGAAATACCTAAGAAATAGAAACTGATAGGGCAGGGAAAAGTAATTATAAGTGGGATTGTGAAAGAAGGCCTCACTCAGAATACGACATTTGAGCAAGTATTGAGAGGATGTGAAGGAGCAGACTATGAGACATTGCGTTCAAATACAGGGACTTCCAGCTTCAGACCCTCTGAGGCAAACGTGTGTCTGGCGTGCTTAGAGGACAAACACAATTCTCTGGGTAGGAATGAAGGAAAAGAGGATGAATGTGAGAGATGAGATCATAGAGGTCTTTGGATTTGCAGGAGAGACAGGTGGCATGAGGCTTCAAAGACCATCCTGATGGAATGCAAAGGGATAGAGAGCCTGAGAAATACTGCACAACTGGGATGGTGTTTACTGGTATCATTCTAGCTACTCTACTAGAGTAAATACAAAGGAATTGGGCAAGCATGGAGATTGCAGCAGTAACCTTCATGAGAGAGGATCATGACATGAACCAGGGCGGACTAAAAAAAGAGATGAAAAATGGTCACTTTCTAGATAATTTTGGAAGTGCGGCATACTGAATGATTGGGCATCATTTGAGAAGTCATGGCATTCAGGGTAAATACAAACATTTGAGGTGAGCCATTTGGATAATGAATTTGCAAATCACCAAAAAAAAGAGTTATGTAGAACACTATTTTGGATCTTGAAAATGAAAATGCCAATGTGGTTTTATAGTCCAAATTACATGAAAATAGGTACAAAAGAGGAAATAGTTTATAAAACTTCCAATTTATTTTCTTGTGCACATTGACAATATATCCTGGCTCAAAACTAGAAGAAGGGGTCCAAGTGATACAGAGATGGGGAGGTAGGAGAGGAGAAAGGGCTCAAAAAATAATTAGTAAATATCATATACATGTAACAAGTTCCCATAGTACGTGTAATCATTATGTACTACAAATGTGTACCAGTGATAAAAAATTGAAAACAAATATGAACAGAACATTCACAGAAATATTAAAACTCTTAGACTGAAACAATGCACTCTGAACTGTCTGTATGAACCTGAAAGCACAAGAATGTTTCTCAAAATTCGTGAGGAATATTTATTTTTGAAAAAAATAAAAACCAAAACTAAAACATATATCTTTAGTTCAACAATATTTGATGAATGTCTCTGCATGTAAATGTAAGGACTGAAATATTTTGGTGAACAGGATGGCATATAGTCATATTAACCCTCTGAAAATTTTTCTTAGGCAAGAAAACTCGTGAAGTGCATTGAGGACAAGATGGAGATCAAGTTCACTGGATTTCAGTGCACACAGAAGAATTAGTCAGCGTTTGTGAAACACAATATTCAACATTTTCAACGTAAAAGAGAAGAGGTTTAATTTGTCCACAGTTTTACTGCAGGATCAGATTGCTCCGAGGCAGAGACATGGTGGAAGACACGGCACAGCAAAGCCACTTATGTCCTGCCGGCTAGAAAGCAGAGCAAGGAAAGAGGACCAGAGCAGAAGGGGGAGGGGCCAGGCTGAGACGCCCAGATCACACCTCCTGGACCCACACAGACACACCTTGCAAGCTTGCTCCAGAGTCTCCGGAGCCCCAGGCGATCCCAATGCTTTGAGTTTGTTGGAACTCCACCCTCAGTGCCAGAAGGGGTAAGTGCAAGTAGCATTGTACTTATTTACAATTCCTCACTTATTATTTCTATTTAAGGTTCTTCTCAATTTTCTTTCAGATATGATTAATCTGGAAGATCAAACTTCACATTTCGAGTGTTGATGCTTTGAAATTTATTTTTATTCATCAGCCATAAGTAATTCATAAGTAAGAAACAGTGGTCATATCATACCTGTAATATTATTTGGGAAGAAATTTGGAATATATTAACTAGATATATTATCTGGAGTAACAAATTATGATCAGACTGTTTTTAAAAATTTATTTGACTTCATTTTACTATTTCATCATTTTATTTTATTTTGAGACAGCACTTCAGACTGGGCTGACTTGCCCTCCATTTGTCACTGACTCGCAGGGGGCTGGATTGCAATTGTGCCCCAGCACACCTGTCTTCGTCTGGACCCTTGAAAGGATTCTACACATTTAATGAAGTTCATTCTTACATGGATTTATAGTTGTCGACTGAATAGTCAAATAATCATACATCTATTCATGAAGAGGACTCAGCATTCCTTTTCATCTCAAGATAAATATATTCTCATTTCCATTAAAAAGTGGAGTCGTAATGATATTTAATCTATAATTCATATCTACAACCAGAATTATTTGGAAACTTATAAAGTTATAGTATGACTGTGATATAACTTTTTTCAGAAAATAATGCAAATCATTCACAGTCTTTGGGGAGATATTTTTATCATCTTTAAAATGGAACAGTTGGGTCTCTCCAATTTCAAGTGATTTATAGATGTTCTAGTAACGAAATTTACAGTAGAAATTCATGACATATTAATAACTCTCACACAGGACAAATGAATCTATTTGATATTATTCTTTCTGTTAAGTATGTTTACATTATCATTATGTAGAGCTCTTTCACTCTTTTAAGTCATTAACTGATAAGTCATAAATATCTTTATATTGATCCTGTTTAAAATAACTATACATAAATTTTCTATATTGTGTATCTTTAATATTGTTACTTAAATCGCAAGTATCACACACTCTATTTTAAGTTTATGTATTACAACAGGCTTTGGCAGGTGGGAAAAGCGGCTTGGGGGTGAGTATTTTGGAGAAGTTTCCTTTATATTTTGTGTACTTATACATTCTTTTTGGAAATTATCCTTTTAACACAATGGCCATGATGCAGTGATCAGTTAGTATCTGTTATCAGTGTGCTTCCCAAAAGAGAACAAAAAGCACAATTAGGTATAATTAGTGGAAGATTTATTTACGAGAGGATACTTGTGAACGTGAGTGTTGTATAAAGGAAACCACAGCCAACAAGGAGTCTAGAGCCCACAGTTGTAGTATCTTTAGCAGTTAAGGCATGAACAGAGCTTTATAAAGGAAGCTAAGAGGAAGGTAATAGTTGGTATCAGAATATAAACAGTTCAAACAACTTTTGGAGAGGGGCTAGGTAATAAATATTTTGACGTTAAGTCAATTGTTCCTTCAGATTCCTTGTGAAACTCAAAGAAATCCAAAGATTCTGGGACACCTGGTGACATATATTTCAATCTCCTGTGAAAAGAGTAGAGCGGAAAAGGATGGTGGCTATTTCTGGAGGAGCATAATGAGAACAAATAGTAAAAAAAAAAAAAAAAAAAAAAAAAAAAAAAAAAAAAAAAAAAAAAAAAAAAAAAAAAAAAGTCTGACTAAAGATAGGACATGGACTGAAACATATCCTTCAGACAAGTATTATTGTAGGCAAAGCAGGCTGGACAGAGGCGCCATGTGAGGTCCTCATGGTAGCAAAGAATTGAAAGTTACTTGGTGTTGAAAGGAGGAGGGTGGACATCAATCCTGGGAAAGACGGATCAAAAATAGTAAACAAGAAGCAAACAGTCCTAATTTTATAAAGATTGGCCCTGCTGAAGTGAGTAATTTGTGAACCAAAAGTTAAATTTAATAAAAGGTCTTTAATCCAGGAAGACTAGGGAAATTTTCCTCATGGTAAAAAGTATCAAGTTCAAAATTGTAATATTTTAAAATAAATCAGAAAAACTTAGTAATACAGATGGAGTTCATTGACTAAAATGGCAAAAGTGAAATTATATTCCTAAATTTTTATAATTATACTGAATTTAGAAAATAATACAACTCCTTGAGATTTACCGAATTCTAAAAATTCTTCTGGTCTGATATTTACTATTTTTTAATCTTCATACATATCTGTTTTATTGCCAAATAACCGTAACATTCTGACCCATATTCCACTGCCTACCAATCTATAAATCAGAGCTAAATTAGAACAGATTTACTTAAAAATGGAAGCTGTAGGTGTTTTCAATGATTACCTTTTTTTGTATAATTGTATATGACATATATCTAAACATTATACTTAAAATATTCTCAACAATCTTGAAAACTAAAGACATTTATGAAGCATAAGAGTTCACATATCAAGATACTGATCCTCTTGACTCATTTCCTTAACTAACTAAACCAGTCAAAATATCATTTTATGCTTAAGGTATTTGTGCCGTACCTGCTCTGAACTTTCATTTGCCCTTTTTCTGGCATTAGGTGGTCGGGATACAAAAATCAAAGATGGTAAGTTTAATCTATGATCTCTGATAGTGAAGAAACTAAGAGTTACCTGCGAGTCTCTCTAAACTTTATAAATCCATCATTTTCAATAATATTACAAACATGTGATTCTTTGTACTTCTATAGAGCACTCTTTACTAGACTGTGTCAGTTACTTTTCTCTCATTGCTGAGACAAAATACCCAACACCCAAAATTAAGGGAAGAAAGGTTTATTTAGCTCACAGTTTGTAGAGGTTTCAGTCCACAATCAGCTGGATCCAAGGCATGGTGGCAGGCAGACAGGCAGAAGGCAGCAAAGTAAGCAAGAGGGTAAGCAAAGGAGTAGACAAGCCTCTTTCTATCCCTTATAGCTTATCCAAACTACCTGGCCTTACAGTGAGTAGCACTCCCACCCTTAATCCTAATACCCTTCATCCTAGCATCATATCCTTGATCCCAGCAGAACTATGTCAAACCATCAGTGGACTAATTTAGTAATCACACACTCTAGAGCCAGCCACCTCTGAAAACACCCGACCTATGACCACATGAGGCTTTCTGGAGACATCTAGAGACAAACCATAACAGTGATACTTAGAGAAGTTTCTGTTTCTGATTACTGAGAAAATAAAATATATCTTAGAGCAATATTCTTCACCACTACTACAAACTGACACAATGATATATTGATTTAGAAATTACCTAAATAAAATTACCTAACTAGAGTAATATATCTGTCATCAATGGATACAGAAAAGAAAGAGAATTGAGTAGGAAGAGACTTAGGAAGGAAGAAATGCTACGAATGTCTCAGGCAACTCAACAAACCAAACCAGGGCAAAGGTTGTCCCTAGAATAGTTATGCGTTGGACAGACATCCTGTAAGAGTGAGCTCTCCCATGCACATCAATCTTTGGCTAATGCTGCCTCAGGGAAAGAGAGCCTCAGTTTCTGTGCCACAGACCATTCCAGAGTGCCCCAGCCAGAGGACATGTGCTGGCTTGTTCCTTACAGCAGATTCCCTCAAAGAGAGACCTAAGAGATGTTCTTTAAAGGTTTTTGCAAATACATTTTTGAGGTCGAAGAAAGAAAGCATCAAAATTATTTTATTTACGTATCTATATGTCATCATGAAAATAATGTGAAACATAACAAACTTTCTGAAAAATAATGAACTTTCAGATCTGTATCCACACGTATTTATTTTACGTGTGCCTGTTCTGTTATTTTCTACATCTTCTGTTGTTCCTGCCACCTTCTGGTCTACCAGCTTCATGCAATTTGCAAAAGTGCACTCAACTGTACCCCAACCAGTTTTCTCTTTAAGAGGCTACTGATGGCAATGGTTAGCTGTCTCAAGTTCATTCTGTCCAAATAAATAAATGGATAAATGAATAAAACTATATACACTTATTGATTTTAAATAATTGATTAGCCTTATTACTGTTCTTGAAAGAGGTGTGTTGGTTATACTGATTTTTAAGAAGATTTTGAATGGTTGGCAACATGGAAGTGCAGTAAGCAGCATTCATAGAGAGCTTCCTGCTACATATCAGATTTAGTCAGAGCAAGGTTGAAACAGTTTGCAGAAATGCCCGGCAGCAGATTGTACCCTGAGCAGGATAGCAATCATATAAAGTACAGAAAGCGGGAAACAGCATAAGATGTGAAGTTGCCCATCTTGGGTCTGAGGTTGCTATTGTTCACAATGTGAGAGGGTCTTGTGGCATCCCCGTGGGGATGTGGACCACAATCTGCAATAACACTGGCAGAAAGGCTCCCAAAGCATCTGTACAGCTGCCAGCCCAAATCCAGAGGCTTACTCTCCTTCAGGAACACCAACAACTGTCTCCAAAAGAAGGCAAGGGGACAGATGCAGCCAGGCGCTTATTGGAGAAGTCTTTGTTTGCCAGCACCAGAGAAACGCCTCAGTTTCCCCGCCATGACTTAGCCCAGAGTCTGTGATAATGACAGCAACCAAAACCCTGGTCCATGAATGTGGAGCCCAGCACAGGCCCAGAGCCCTGCTAACCGAAAAAGACTAAAAAAGGGAAGAAAGTAGGGGGTGATTACATCTTAGCACTTACTGTTCGACATGACCAGAGCTTCCTTCACAGTTTCCTCCCCTTGGATGACTCTGTGTGTGAGCTGGTGGGCAGGTAAAGAAAATTCAAAGCCTCGGAGCAATTAAAACCTGCCAAAGAAAACTGAGAGTTCTAGCGATGGTGGAAGAAGGACAGGGGAAGTCAAAATTCATAGCAGACAGAGCACCCCAGTCTGAAACTCATTGGAGGGAGCAGACATAATGCCTCCCTGAAACTTGGAGGGTGAAACACAGCTCACACAGAATGGAATGGAGTAGAGCAGTCATTGCCCATTGAAACCGCCCTGCAGCCTGTGAGTGAAACAGATTCAGCAGTGCGCTGGCATTATTAGACTCTCTGACTCCCAAAGCCTGAGTGTGGGGTGCAGCGAGTATGCAACTATGTAAAATAAAGATTTTAATTTCCACAGTGGATCTCTGCAGGTGGAGATACGTGATTAAATAATTGCAAACCCAGAAGCCTCCTAACCCTTCCCGAAATATTTCCATCTCTTGTGGTTTTCTTTTCTTCTTCTTTTTTTTTTCCTCCTCATTATTTTCCTTTGTTTCCTATCTGCTCCATTACTTAAACTTTCAAATCTCCTCTCCCTAGTTTCCCCTTTGGTCCACGTCATAAAACCAAAACCAAAACAAAACAAAAAGCCTATTTCCCAATTTCTCTCTCTCTTTTTTGTTTTTATTTTACATAAGCACACTGAATTTTATTCCATTTTCCTCCATTTTTTTTTCCATTTTATTTCCTGGCTCCCAGTCTGTACCCCATTAATAGTACATGATACTAAATATTAGCTCCTTGGACTTTTGAAAAAGTTTGTAAACATTTTAAGCAAGCCTTAAATTAAGTTTTGATATATAATCAGTTCTTCCCATGTTGTTATTATTGGTAATTGTTCTTTCATAATGAGGCAATGATTGAATCTGAACCAAGTTTTTTGGAGCAGGGGGCTGCACATTGAATTATATCCAAAGCTTAGGACACACACAGAAAGAAAGCCACACACTAAAGGAGCTGGACTGCAGGGGCAGAGCTTTCCATTCCCACAGATGTGTATCCAAACACAAAAGAACCGTGACAAAAGAAGGCAACAAGATGCCGCCAAAACTCACAGTATCCCAAAGAGTGAGTGCACACACAAGGAAAGGAAGGGATTTCCAGATAGATATCCCACAAAACAAATAGCTAAAACATTTAAGAAATCAAAATTTAGACCAACAAAAGATGAAGGTGGCAATTAAAATATGCAATAAAGAAAATGTAAATAAACAGACACATGATCAAATGAATAAGTTGGCCACTGAGCTAAAGAAAATATACATAAGCAGGTGATGGACTTAAGGAAGCCAACACAGGATATGAGGGACCACTTTAGTAAAGAATTACATACATCACCAGTCTATGGAAAGACTGTCAGGACTTGAAAACATTTATGTAATAGATTATGTAATTATTGTCACCCTAAAAAATATCACAAAAGGAGGAAGAAACATCTGCTGGATTAAAAACATGAATTATTGGTTAAGGAAAGTTTATATTTCTATATTGGTTATTTTTCTAGATTCAGCAGTTTGCAAGAGAGCAAAAGACAATTACAACATTCAGTGGTTTGCAAGGACAATTACAACATTCACACACACAAGCCAAATACAGGAAAAGTGCAGGATGTCTATCTATGCACTGGAGACCCAAAAGATCCAATCAAGGGCTGGGAGCCACAGCAATGTCCCATGTATGTCTGTGTCTGAAGACTGAAGAAATCTACACTGCAGCCAGAACAGGATGCTCACAGTGGAGATAAAGACCAGAGCTCCCCTGAAGCGAATAGCAGCCATCTCCGAGGACAGCAAGGCCCTGAGCTCCTTCTGCGTTGAGAACAACCAAGTTCTCCCCTTCAGGAGAACCACCCGCAAAAGAACTTCTCCTGGAAACAGCCAGCAACTATTTTCTGCTCTCGTTCTCCTCTACACTCAGAACCACACCAACTCAGCCCAGCTGAGTGTTCCTGCTCAGGTTGACCACAATAGTAAATCCAGCAAAAATGACCACATAAATTACACAAACCCATAAAGTTTAAATAGTAAATTTTTGACTAATCAAGGTTTTAGAGTAGAAATCAGGTAAGAAACATAAAAGATCCCACCATCCAATGCAATAGAAGCTATGAGAAGCGCTCAGACGAAAGCATTCTAAGGTGGAAATGCATAACTGTCAGTATCTACATTTAAAAGCAGGGTTTATTACATTATTGACCTAATGATATATCTTAAAGTCTTAGAAACTCAAGGGCAGTTTATATCTAAACCTCATAGAAGGAAAGAAATTTTAAAAATTAGATCACAAAGCAATGAAACTGAAATGAACAGACAAAAAAAAAACCTGTAAAAGTTTTATGAAAGTTAGTGTTTTAGAAGAACAAATAAAATTGATAAACCTTCAGCAAAACTTACTAATAAAAGAAATAAAAGACCCATATCGGTGAAATTAGAAATGAAAAGCTGAAATTCTAAGAGATCACACTGACATTTGAAAGGTTATGAAAAAATATTTGGAAATCTTATATGCCAATAATTTGGAGAATCTGGAAGAAATGGATAAATTACTGTATATATATATATATATATATATATATATATATATATATATGTTCCAAAAAGCTGTATTCTGATCAGACCAATAACCAGCAATAAAACTGAAGTAATAATAAATCTCTTCCAAATAAGTAAACTCCAGGAGCTGATGGATTCACTGCTGGATTTCACCAGAACGTCCCACAAGAGCAAATGCCAATACTCCTCACACTCTTCCACAAAATTGAGAGAAATGGAACGCAACCAAGCTTTTTCCTTGAAGTCAGAATAACCACAATGACACATCCACATACGGACTAAATCTATAGACCAATATTGTTGATGAAAACAGATGGACAAATCCTCAGTAAGATACTTGCACACAGAATGCGATCCATACTTAGATCATATATCACGAGCAAGTACACTTTCTCCTCAGGATGCAAAGATGGTGTAACATATATAAACTGTCTAATTGAATATATCATATACATGAAACTAAAAAAATAAGATACTGCCACCTCAATAGACACAGAAAAGGGCTTTGACAAACATCAATGCTCTTTCATGAAAACATTTTCAAAAATGAAAAAAAAAATAGGTATACAAACAAGAACCTTATCCCAAATTGACAGAAACTATTTATGAAAATCCCATGGACTGTATTATAATAAATAGGGAAGAGCTGAAAACATTCTTTCTTAGATCAGGAATGAGGAAAGCATGTCTCCTCTTACCATCATCTTTAATACAGTACTCAAAATGTTAGAGCAATCAGTCGACAGAAAGAGATAAAGGCAATGTGAACAGGAAGGGAAGACATCAAGCTATCTTTCTGTTCAGATGGTATGATCACAGAATAGCTTAGATCGAGGATTTCTCTAAGACCCTCACGTGCCGACAATGCTGGAAGGTGGTTGAGTCTCAGGGGCACCACACACATCGGTGGATTCATCAACTACTGAGCTTGGCACTTGAGTGTACCGTTAGGATTTGGCTCCTAACCCTAACTGGGGATAAGACCTGGAGGGGTGTATGTCTTCCCCAGCTCCTCTCCTCCCCTCCGGTTCCTGGTTGCCACGGGATGAGCAGGGTCCTCTGCCCAAGTCCTCCCACCATGTGCTTTCTGCCTTAAAACCAGCCAACTAAATCCTCTAAAACAGTGAGCTGAAATAAACCTCTCCTTTTAGTTTGTCAGGTATTTTGTCCCTGTGGTGAAGAAAGTGACAACACCGATTCTTTGTACACAGAAGGCCCAAATAACCCTCCAAAAATAATATAATAACTGCTTAACAAATTCAGTAAAGTGGCAGAATGCAGAACATACACATAAAAAGTGATAGCATTTCTGTACCTCAATACTGAATCCACCCACACATAAATCTGAAAAAATACCTTATTCACAATAGCTTCATACATGTTAAGTACCTACAAATAAACCTAATGAAGGACGTGATAGACCTCTATAACACAGATTGTAATTGTCTGAAGAAAGAGAGTAAAGGGTATATTGGAAAATGCAAAAAGGTTCCCTATTCCTCAGTAGGCAGAATTCATATTATTAAGATGACCATAGTACCAAAAGGAACCTACAGATTTCATGAAATCCCTATTAAAATATCAACAATTTCTTTCACAGAAATAAAAAATATATTAAATTTATATGCAACCAGAACATTCCCAGAGATAGCAAAAGCCACTCTATACAAAAAGCAAAATTGGAGGCATCAATATCTAAGATTTCAAGTTATGCTTTGAAGGTCTAACAAAAACAGCATGGTATCAGCACAAAAATAGATACATAGACTAATGGAATAAAAATTGAAGGCACAGAAACAACCCCATTACTTAGAGATATCTGATCCCTGACAAAGTGGCTAAAAATGTATCCTGGACAAAAGATAGCCTTTTAAAAAATGGTATTGGAAAAATTGGCTATCCACATGCAGAAGAATGAAACTAAACCCACATCTATTACTCTGTACTAAAATAAAATCAAAATGGATCAAAGACCTAGAAATAAACACAGAAGCACTGAGACTGCTGGAGATAAAGTAGAGGTAAGAGTTGAAGTCATAGACATAGACATGGACTTCCTGAACAGGATTCCAATAGCAGAAGAAATATCACCAGGAGTCAAAAAATGGCATTATGTTAAATTAAAATGATTCTGCACAACAAAGGAAGAAATCAACAGAGTAAAGAGACAACCCTCAAAATGGGAAAAAAATAGTTACTCTTCTAATAAGTTCCTAATATCTAAAATATATGAAGAGGTAAAAGCATTAGACCTCAAAAACCAAATGAGCCAATTAACAAATAGATAGATGAGATTAATAGACACTTCTCAAAAGAGGAAGCACAAATCACTGATAAGTACATGAAAAGAATTTCAGCATCTTTAACCATTAAGAGAATGTAAATTAAAACAACAGTGAAATCTCATCTTTCTCCAAGAAGAATATCTATCCTCAAAACAAATGTAGACACACAAAAGCAAACCCTGGTGAGGATGAGGAAAACAGGAGTCATTCTGCATTGTTGGTAGGATTGTAAATTACAACTGGAAAACACTATGGAAAACAGTATGGAGATTCCTCAAAAACTAAAATTAGAAATTCCATTTGACTCAGGTAAACTTCTCCTAGGTATTTTCTCAAAGAGTTAAATATATTGTACCATAGAGATATATGAATACCTGAATTTATAGTACAAAATTTGCAACTGTTAAACCAGGGAAGCAGGCTAGATGCCCAACAACAGACAAATGCAAAAAGAAAATGTAGTATATTTAGACCATGGAGGATTTGTCTACTGTAAAGAAGGGTAAATTTGGGTCATTTTTAAGAAAATGGGTGAAACGTAAGGCCATAATGCTAAGTGAAATCAATCAGGGAGGTTAATGGTTTCATGGTTTATGTTAGAAACTCTCAATAAAATATAAAGTTTGTCTGGGATCCTTAGGAAAAAATTGAATGACTTTTTCTGGCTCCTTAGGTTACATTTAGTGTCACTGAATAAGCTATTAACTAAAAAGTAATTTAATTTAGTAAAATTTCTACCGACTCAATATTACCCATTTTATATGTTTTGTGTATTTACTAATCAATTTAGGTACCGTGTCTATTCTGGTTTTACTCTAAAATGTGAAGGTATGAAAGAGATTGACATGATTTGAAATAATTGTAACAGATTCACTGGAATATAGCTCACATATCACTAAAGCCAGGCTTCCTAATTGTACGTTTCTGAGCGATTTTGTGTATGTTTACAGAAATCTGTGACCCATCATCACCATTTAATTTTAGAACATTTTCATGATCACAAAATGAAGTACTGTAATCATTAGCAGTCATTCTCCCTGCCCCCTTCTCCCAGGCCCTGATCATCCTACTTCTCACCATCAGGATTTCATAGATTAAATTGTACAGCATCATGTCCTTTCACTCAGCATGTTTTTAGAGCAATTTGATGTTTCTCTATTATTCACTGATGAATAATACTTCATCATATGACTGTTTCGTATTGTGTGTTTTCTCCACTCATGAGTTGTTCGACATTTCGGTTGTTTCCATTTTTTCACTATTAACTAAGGAGTTATGCTGCTATGAAAAATGTGACTACAAGTACTTGTATAAATATATGTTTTGACTTCTCTTCGGTATATACATAGATGTAGAATTATTGAATCATATAGTAACTGCTGTCTAACTCTTGAAGAAACCCATTTTTTCAAAGAAACTGCAACATTTTAAAACTGCAACCATTTTTAAAAACATATTACTCCTGGATTGAATTGTCCTGGCAGCCTTGAAAGAAATGAGCTGACCATGCCTGTGCTTATTCATAGAAACTTGCTTTTCTTCCACTTATTCCTGTGTCTTTTCTTACACCAGTATCTCACTCTATTTATTGATTACCGCAGCTCAGTAGTATTGGTTTATTTACTAACATACCTACCTTGAGATAGACTTTAGAGGTCTAAAAGAAGAAGCAGGGAAACATTTAAAACAGATCAGTAGATCTGATGGCGTCTGCTCTTTCCAGGCAGTCAAAGTCCCTGAAGTTCTGTTCTGTTGTTCTCCGCCTCTTTTAGGGCATGGGAAAGAGGAAATGCCCCAGAGCAGGGGTGCCGAACCCTTGGCACGTGTACTACGGCACGCAGCGCGCTTTCTGAGGCAGGAGAACCAGGCTGCCTCAGGAGCCAGGCGTAAAGCATCAGATGACAGGGTTTTTTGTTTTGTTTTGTTTTTTTGTTTTTTGACAGGTTTTTTTTTTTTTTTTTTTTTCCTAAACTAAAACTTCAGCATTCAGGTTTAATTGAAGTGTTGGCACTTTGTGATAAGTAAGTGGGTTTGGGGTTGTAGTTTGGGTGCTCGTCTTTACCAGTTTGGCTGTCACTGTCCCAGAGTACTGTTTAACTTTATTTTTTTAATTAATTTTATTGGTTCACTTGAGATATACATAATGATAACATACATCATACGGAATTTGTACCTATAGATGGTATATCTTGCTTTTTTCTCCTGCCCCACCCTCCCTTCAAACCTTCTTCCCCTCCTTATTTACAAAAACTTTGTTTTCGTTTTTTCCTTCTGTTTTCTTTTTTTCCCTTTTCCCTCCCCCCCGCCCCACCAGGAGCAAAATGTCAAATAGATATTGTGAAACAGGAAGAAAATGTTCAAAAGGGAAGTGGAAATATTTTAAAAGTCCACCATTAAGTTACTAGTTTTATAAACTCAGAAATCCACATAACTGTGTTGCCGTGAAAGGCGATGAGGAAGATTTCATCGAAAATGGTGTGATCTCAGGATATATTTTTAAATGCAAAAAGAAGCAAGAGGGGACTGGGGATTTAGCTCAGTGATTAGAGTGCTTGCCTTGCAAGCACAAGGCCCTGAGTTCGATACCCGGCACCACCAAAAAAAAAAAAAAAAAAAAAAAAAAAAAAGAAGCAAGAGAGTGTATATATAAGTGTGTAAAACTAAATTACATATAAAAGTGAGTATATATTATATGTTAAATATTCACATATATGTAAATGTAAATATATTATACCCATATTAAATAAATATATTGACTATACAATTAAAATGTTCCAAAGAGAAATTAAAGGAACAGTGCTAAAGAGACTGAGAGAGAAGCTAGACTTCTTTGAATAAATTTGCTTTGAAGTTTTGCCTTGGGAACCTCGGACATATTTGACATGATTTTATGAGGTTTTTAAAGCTATCCTGAAAGACTAGAAATGAAATGAAACACATGTGCCTGGCCCTATGTGGGTCACTCCGATAATCACAAAGAGAATTTCCTGGTATGATTTACCTCCGAATAATTTAAACTTGCCAAAAAATTGCAAGAATAAGTATAAAAATGTTCCAAGTACTCTTTTTTTCAGATTTTTCATTGGATCAGTGGTTGGAATTTTGCTATTTTAAGGTATCTATTTACCTACCTATCTATCTATCTATAGGTATCTATAATAATATAGATATTATTACTGATGGTCTTAGAGAAAAATAGTGATACAGATTTGAGTATAGATATAGCAATATTAGTTTTTTTTTTTTTTCTGAATCATTTGCAGGTACCTTTTAGACACCGTGTTTATTTATTCCTAAATATTTGATGTATAATTTTGAACAAGGACGTTGCTTTATATAATTAGACCTAAATGGTCAACATCCATTTAATGTTGATGAAATACTATTATCCAGTACAAATTGTGTTAATGACAATTGCTACAGACATAGTTCTTATAAATTTCTTTTATTGCTCTGATGTGGGACATGGTGAAGGCTGTGTATTGAATGGAGTTATGCTGTTTAGTTTATTTAATTATTTTTATATTTTAAAAAAAATTATTAGTACGTGTTTTCCATACATAATGATCATATTCGTCATGGGAAATTTGTATGTGTACATAATATATTTTAATTGTCTTTTTCCATTCACCTCTTCTCCCTTTAACCCTTCTTCACCCTCAATTACCAAAGCTCTGTTTACATTTCCCCCTTCTATTCTCGTTTTTAAAAAATCTCTAATTTGGAATGAATTAAATATCTTGATTTTCAGTTTTTTAGATGGACTACCAATAGTATTCTATCTCAAGCAAAAATATTCCTCTAATTTTCACAAATTTGAAAACTACCCACAGTTTCCCTTGATTATATACCTGTTTTGATAGTTTATATTATTTAAGGCTTCTGGTTTACAAAGAAGAAGCTAAAGGAGCGATCTAAGCCTCCATTCTAAACATTGCATTGCTTCAAAATGGTCATCAATGATCCAGAATAAATGTGTGATGATTTATAATTTTTATATTAATGCCAAATTGTCATAATCAATTATACATTTTGATAAATCTGTTAAAAAAGAAGGTGGCAATAAGTCACAATGAATATTTATTACACAAGTCAAATCTTTGAAGAAAATTTTAGATGTCTGTATCATGTTAAACTTTCATCAGCATATGCCCTAGCACTTAAGGGAATACTAAGGTCTCTCTTTGCATGGGAAGCAGGCTTCTTTCATATAATATATAATTGACTGGTCTTGGTCCATGTGAATTTAAAACTAAATCTTTTACTGTTTTTTAAGTACAGAGACAAGTTCAACTGTGATCAAGAAAAATAAAAATTTAATAGAATATTTAGTAATGTTTGAAGGCCTGAAAAAAGTGTTCTATTCAAAAGCAATTTTTATACTGCTAAAGTTATCTTTAACTAAAAAATAAATAAATAAATAAATAAAAATAAAACAACCTGGAGTCTAAAAACATAGCTTTATAGACTTGCCTTTTTTTTTTTTCCTGAAGAAGTGCTACCTAGTTGTGCAAATGTACATACATACACTTAAGATAGAATGGACCCATTTTTGTCTCTGCTACATTGGAGTAGATGAAAAAGATAACAGAATAAGGGTATTGATGTTCTACTGGGATTCAGTAAAGAGACGCGAAAAAATATAAATTAATGATTTTAAAATCAAAACCACATCATCTGAATCTTCGTTTTTTTATGTTTAAAGGGCTGTAGAGGGGTTAGGGATTTAGCTCAAGAGGTAGAGTACTTGCCAGCCACTAGCAAAGCCCTGAGTTCAGTCCCCAGCACCCCTCCACCAAAAAGCTTAAAGTTCACAGATACGTATTTTTAAAAAGCAGAGTTTTCAAAAGCCTAAAACAAAGAGCAAAATTAAAAGCATCACTTGATAGTAAAATATAGTTAACATTGTTATACTTGAAGCAAAAAAGACAAAAATAGCTTTTGTAATATTGCTGTATAATTCTATGAATATTTAGGAAAAATTTGTGTATCTCTTCCATATAGTCAGTCTCTTTTCACATCCAGATTAGCCATTAATAATTTTAGCTGTCTTTGGACTCTCTTTTTATCGATTAGTCACTTATTTTCCCCTTTTCCTCACCTCCCTTTAATTCCCTTTTCCCCTCCTTATTTATGATAGTTTTGTTTCCACTTTTCCATCTTTTCTTTTTCTTTTCTTTTACCTTTCTTCCTTTCCCCCTTCCTACTCTGTAGTTATCCTTCTCCTTTGAATATTTTCTTCCCATTTCATGATATCTATCATACTTTTGGGTTCTTATTTACACTTTTGTTTTTTCTTGCCAGAGAAGCAATGCAATGTCTGATTTATTTTGCTTAAGCGTATGTTCTCAAGGTGATTCCATTCACCTAGAAACATCTCAATTTATCTTTTTTATGACTGAGTAGTACTCCATTATATAAAAAAAACACATCTTCTTTATTCATCTGTTCCTGGGCATTTGGGCTGTTTCCAAGATCTAGCTATTACAAACTGTTCTGCTATAAACTTGGATGTGCATATATTGCTGTGGTATGATGCTTTTAGTTCGTTTGGGAAAATACCAAGAAGGGGAATAACTGGATCAAATGGAGCCTCTACTTGCAGTTTTTTGAGGAAAAACACCACACTGATTTCCACAGTGGTGAATCTTTATTCTTAAAACCTTCAGAAAACCACTTTTTATCCAGCATATCTCATAATATACTCACTTTCACAAATATTGCAATGAAGATATGAGTTTTCAGAAATTAGACAAAAAATCAAGAATAAATTTTTATACGTATTTAAGTTAACCTGTTGCTCATATAATTCAAGTTTATTTTAAAAAGCTTATTCTGTGTGTGTGTATATATATATATATATATATATATATATATATAAGCGAGACATTCCTTTCTTATAGAAAAATGAAATTTGTAATATCAAAAATATTAGTTATTTAAATATTTATGTTGGGGCCATCTACTATTTATAAATGTTACATTAACATGGATAACAGATTGTTCTACATGTGCTCTTGGGATCAAGAATGTAACTGTTTATTTCAAAGACAGTCAGTGGTATATGTGTCAGTAACAGCCTTGAATATGGTTGATGTTAACATGCCTTTCAATTTAAGATGTTTCCAATGATGGTTAGCTATTCTTCTTTGGGTAGTTTCACACTGATCCTATCAGAGATATGCACTCAGCAAAGGATTCGATTTTTCTAAAATTTAATTACTTTTGATTTTTTTTTGTTTGTTTTGTTTTGTTTTTTGTTTGTTTGCTTCGAACTCATGGCCTTGTGCTTGCTAGGCAAGCACTCTACCACTGAGCTAAATCCCCAGCCCCACTTTAATTTTCTTAATCCCCCCAATGGTGTCTTTAGAAATATGAAGATCATATAGGTCTCTTTATTTTTGCTTTAGCAGGCATAGTAAGATAAACTGGCAATATTTGTATTAGACCAATCTCTGAGTAAGTTTTCAAATCCAACAAGGAAAAATGGATGTTGTATAAAATGAATCGCATTCAGTAGATTTGAGTTATTGCTATCATATTGATGAGTGGAGGGAGATTCACTCCCCTTCACTGAAAGAAAGAGAACATCTGCTATTTGTAAAGATAAATACACAATACACCAATAGTTATTTACAATATTTTGGGACTCAAGTAATGTATTTATTTTTAATTTGTTCTACACTTAATGTATTAGATGAAATGATTAATAATAAACAAGTGAGAGGTTTTTGTAAGATTTATATGCAAATAATACAATCTCACAGCAGCTTTTGCAATTACCTAAAATTGCTTGCTCAAGGAACGTACATGGCATCACTCAATGTCTAGTGGATGCACTTTTAGTCTTATTTTCAATTTAATACTAACTTTTAAATCAGATTCCATGTCTTGACTTCAGTGACCAGTTCTATGCAGCCCTCATAGCACACAGTGCTGCATTCCTATAATTAGCAAAATAATTTGAAGATATTTTGATCTAGTTCCTTTTTTAAATTGTTACAATTTTATTTCTTAAACCATTTACAAAATTATCACTTGTTATTCTTTGAGTGTACTGTCATTTATTAACTAATCCCCTAGCACTTAAATTTAGCTTTTTTCTAGTAATTTCCTATTACAAATAACACTGTGAGGACATTCCAAGATTAGCCTAAGAGTCAATTCAAATCCCAGTTCTGTCTCATAGCCTCTCATTTTTGAATAATTGATTATTCAATTTTCACATGAGTAAACTGGTAATATAATACAATCAATACTATAGAATATTTTGAGGCTTAAAGATAATTTATGACAAGTATTTGAGCTCAGTGCCTACAATGACAAATGTTCATCTAGACTGGTAGCCAGGAGATTGTGGGTGGAGTCAATGAACAGGCAGTACACAGGAGGTTTTTATGTTAGTAAAAATATTCTATATAATCCTACAATGATGGATTCATGTCAGTATCAAATTTGTAGAATATGAAAACCCGGGAGGAAGCCTCGATGCAAACTATGAACTTTGGTAAGAAAATAACGTCAGTGTCAAGTCCATGTAGCACTCCGTAGGGGACATTGCTAATAAAGGGCTGTGAGTGAGTAGGGACAGTGGATATTATGGGGAATCTCTATTACCTCCACTGAATTTTTGCCTTTGATTTCAAACTGCTGTAAAAATACTGTTCTTTCCCGGCTGCCTCACACTCTGGATTCTAGACTCAGTCTTCCACAGCGTACACAATAGTGACATTTCTGATAGAAATCTTTCTAGTTAAACTCAAAGAGCTGATGCCGCTGTTATATTTTTTTTCCTAGAGCTTATCTCACTTATCCGGAGAAATTATTTCAACCTGTGAAATGAAGATTTTGTACTTATCTGTATTCCCACTGCACTGCAGATTGCAAGCTGGAGCGATTCTTACCTGGAGTTAACTGGTATCAACTTCATGGAGAGTATTCTCCAGGCGTATGTCCGCATCCTTTTTATACACACAGAGCCCTCCCCTGACCTAAATAGTGAAAGTCATGTGCAGAAGACACATGCATCCATAAACTCAACAGTTCCCAGGTGCCAAGATCATGCATCCCCTCTTCTGGCAAGCTGGTATCCTGGAGGGTTTCTGTTAAGGCCAGACTGCCTCGCGCTCTCCATTTTTAAAAGTCTTTCTCAAATGCCGTTTTCTGTTTTCTTGTAAACTACATGCGAAGCACTAGGATTTGAATTTATCTTTTTAGAATATTTATATCACAGAACTCTGTATTGCAAACATTACATCATATCCTCATTCTATAAATACTTATAAAACCTTGATGCCCAGCAAGAATTAAATCACAGGGAGTAAAATGTAAATGGAGCAGACCTCGCTCAGGTCTTACAGACCAGTGGAGAAATAGACATAGCTCACTGTATCTCAAATGTTATTTGTGAAGAAAATATATAAAGTTCTACGCAATTTAGAACTTTGGAGGACCAAAGATAGGTATTGTTACGTAATTAGCTCCACGTCGGGGACAGTTTCATTCATCTAGATCCGCAGACAATGAGCAAAGTGGCAAATGCAGCATAGATAATTTGAAGATATTAATTGACTAACAGTAATCAAAGAAAAAAAGACCAAAATATCATAAGGGTTTTACTGTAAAGATACTATTTAGGTACAGGAGTTAAAATGGGACAATGATCCCTCTCCCTATTTCCTATTGTCTTTAATTCTGCTCTTTATTTTTGCTCTGTGTTTTTCATATAAGAGAGATACGAGAGAGATGTGATATTGAAGCTGGTATGTTTGATTTATTTCACTTAACTTTATGGTCTCAAGGTGCATCCATTTTCCTCTCAGCAGGAAAGGGGATGGAGAGATGAATGGAGAACAGAGGCAGGGAAGGGATAAAAGATGATAAAAGAGACCAGGATGTGTTATGTTCACGTACCGACTCCACACAAGGACTGTAAACGTTATACACTGTAAACAAGTACACGGGCAAGGAAGAGGATCACAGGATGGGTAGAGAAAGGAGAGAGGAAAGGTAAAGGAGATGAAAAAAAAAATTCGGAACGTAAAATATTATGTACTACCTACATGTACTAGTAAACTAAAATAATGAAAAACTATTATTTGCTTTCTATAATCATATGAATGGAAAATAAGCCATTCAGTGTATTTTTATTGTGATGGAATTTTACATTCAGCTGAGCTGGCATGGCAGAAACAGTTTTTCAATTCTAGAATTGTGCTTATGTGTAAATGACCATTTGTGTGTGTGCCGCACTTCAAATTTATTATAGATCTTGCCATTGATCGTTGAGAAATGGGCTATAAGAATTTCTATTTAAAAACCTAGCCACATGTGTAATTGAAAATGTTGCAGAGCCTCTACTGTATTCCCCTTTAGATCTATGACTAGTTCAATACCTCCTGTAGGAGTAATTAGACTGATTGGGGAAATAGGCCAGAGTTCTAAAATCTAGCTGATGCTGTTAATCAAAATTACATTCCCAATTTTTTATGCAGTATTGGAAAGTTAAGAATCATGTTATACTATGACATTTTCACATATTTAAAATAAACTGATGAAAATATTCTTATATTATTTCTTTTTGTTGTCTCTTTTGATACTTTCTTAGCTTAAATACTTAAAATGAACAAAATGAATATATTTTCTATTTTGAAACTAGAAGACAGGTTATATGACTGTGGCCTTAGTACAATCACAGAGCATAAAATGACTAAGTTAATTGGTAATATTGGAAAATAAGGAAAGACCTAGGTTAGAAAGATAGTATGAGGAAGGACTCAACCGTATGTGGTGGCTTAAAGGAGAGTTGGTAAGCCTGAGAAAAATGAGGTTAGAAGTATTTGATCTTGGATGTCTGAGTGAATGTTGGTATACATCATTGATGAAAGAAAGCAGGGAAGGATGGGTAGGAAAGAGGGAGGGAGGGAGAGAGGCGAACAAAAGGAAATAGAAAAAAACGTAGCACATGATGAATACAGATTTACCAAACTGAAAGATAATTTAAAAGTGAGTCATAACATCTCCATATCATTTTGGGTGTGGGGAGAATTAAAAAAATTAGGAGTAATGGTAATATTCTGGTTGCTAATTAATATAGACAAATAAATGAAATAAATTTCTCATATCTTTAAGATAGTAAATCATTTTACTACTTAGAGTTAGGTACCTACTCCGGGTTAGGCTATTATTTCCACAGGAATTTGGTGAAAAAGGTGCATTCTTTCTTGTGCATATATATATTTTGTTTGTTTGTTTATTTTGTTTTGTTTTGCTTTTGTGTTCAGGATGGAACTCAGGGCCTTGTGCTTGGTAGGCAAGAGCTCTACCACTTGAGCTAACTCCCTAACCCTTTTTGAGCTTGCATTTTAGAAGAATGTGTCCCCAAATCCTCGAAAAGATATTCTCAAGGCTTTTACTAATATTCACATCTCTAAGAGCCAGAGAAAGAATTTAATTCAAAGTTAGCTGAAGTAAATGCCCTGCCAAAGAAGAGATGAGAGAGACATTTTCTGGAGCTAGTCGGGCTTGAGAGACTGCAGCCCTTCCTGGAGCCAGGAGAGAGGACTATTACAGAACCAGACAGTTCTCCATAGAGCGCTGAAGGAAGGAAAAGTACACTGCATGTTGGGAAGACCAGAGAGAACATGGGGTAAAGAAAAGGCAAAAGAAGAATTGAGACTAACTGCAGTTTGAATGAGTTCTGCACCTCCATGCTGGGATACGAGCAAAAGACGAAATCTATGCCTTGAGGAATCTAGTAGAAATCTAAAACGCTTTGTTAAAAGAATAGAAGTCAGTGCTCAGATACTTCTGTCTGTGGCTGTCAGAGGCCACAGAGAGGATCTGACTTCCCCAGGGACGCGCTAGTTTTCCTCGGATCAGCTGGCCCATAAGGACCATGCCGAGGGGCGGCTGTATCGCATCCAGAGCAGGCAGTAGAACCTCGCCCGGTAGGTCTTCACATTCAACGGGAGCCTGACGTAGGACTCGGTAGGTGGGTTATGGCACCACCCCAAATGCAAGTATACATTTTCTGTGAAATCAAAAAAGCCCTCCCAGGTATTATACCACCATTTTGGGGCAGTAGATGGCATGAGGTACGGAAACTTGCATTTCTCCATGAAGGGAATGTGTTGACATGGCGAACCTATGGTGCGTGTGCCTCAGCAGGCAGTTTGTTATCCTTGAAAGCTCTGAGATGTTCATCACTTGAAAATTTAGTACGATAGCTGACCCATTAATTCTGGCCATTGTTTTATCTCTTACTTTCTACTTCCTATTTAAAGTATATGATAATTTCTTATTATTATCTCCATTTGATGTGAGGTCATTCAATTGAACTTATGTGGTATCTCGTGGAATTTCAAGACTTCTTCAGATCACATGATGGTAAAGAGCAGGAGAATTAGCCTTGCACTAAAGTAATTTTGTGAAACTCTTCCTTTTATTTTTACAGGTAAAAGAAAGTCCTTTTACAAGTTTTTTTTTTTTTTTTTCAAATTGGTATGGAGAAAATGGCATCAGAAGATTAATAAATTCCAAAGATTAATAAATTCCGAACATTAATAAATTCCGAAGTCCCCTAGTTATACTTTGAGACATAATCTGATAAGGTTTGTAATACAATGCTGAACTGCTTCAAAATTTTAGCCAGGACAAGCGGCTAATTTATATTGGACAGTGATAGAAATTGAAATGCCATTTCTTTCAAGCTTTCGTGGTAGTACTAAACTTTGTGACTTCCCAAGGAGGTTGATACTTCTGCAAGTGAACTGTCTTGAAGGAGTAAAGAATTCCAAGAGTTTTCTCCTTCCTCGTAGCTACAATAGTGGCCTACAACTCTTGGATCAAAGAGTCAATAGAGATGGGGATTATGCCAGTAGTCATATATATCTATTCCCAGTATTAGGAAATAACAATAAGATGAATCCACAGACTCATCGGGTACACTGAATTGAACTTGATTTAGTATGATTTTTCTTGCTTGCTCACTACAAGCTCCTCCTTTGGTGAGCCACGGGGATTTCTGTGGTTTCCCAAACTTAATATCAATACAGAGTTTATATCTAAACATCTTTGAAAGATTTGATCATTTCATCTTCTCAATGTTCCATAACTCTCATGAATAATGACAAGTACATTTGTGGAAGGCCCATATAAACAGCCACTGTGTATATTTATGGTAATATCGTGGAATCCTTTCTCAAGGAAACTGCCTTCTCTTTAATAGAATCTCTGGTTTTTTTTTTTTTTTTTTTTTTTTTGGTTTTGTTTTTTTTGTGGTGCCGGGGATCGAACTCAGGGCCTTGTGCTTACAAGGCAAGCACTCTAATCACTGAGCTAAATCCCCAGACCCAGAATCTCTGGTTTTATAGCTTTTTTTTTTTTTTTGGCCTGGAAAATGTGTAATCTTATGAGTCTATTGGAACAATTTAGGCAGAATTTCAAATTTTTCTGTTATATAAATGAAACTGTACTTGAGTATGCTGCCCAGGTATTTTGTTCATAGGTTAATCAATAAGCCAGAACCAAGGATTTCTGCTAGTCAAAGCATGCGAATTACCCTCATGTCCATTTTACATTAATACCCATGTTTCTACCTTGTCTTTGTTCTTCAAAACTGTTATTTTGATCTGGGTTACTTAGAATTTTTACCATCTCCTCTGAAACCGGGAGGACCATTGCAAAGACTATATTCTGTATAATTATACCAGACCTCCGAAGAAACAACCACAGACATATTTTTAGGGATATAGTTGGTCCTATGAGGATTCTTAATTTTTTTAAAGGTATGTGCTGAGCCCTTTTATGGAACGTAAGTACTAAACTTTATAATTCTAGGAAATGTACTTCCTTTACCAAGGGAGGTTACACCAATACAGTATTTGCTCATAATGTGATCACTTTACTTCTTGTGGTTAAGTATTAATTTCTTAACACTTTTCATTTTATATATCATTATCTATAATTCTGTCAGAGTCTAGTTCTGCAAAGCTGTTTCCTTCAATCAACACTGGACTGGAATAGAAAGGTACCACTGAGCTTCTCCATACTGTCTTCTGGTCATACACAGTATTTCCTCTAAGATGATAAGACATACTAATTTTGAGCGTGTTCTTTTTAAATTTCTTCTTCCACCATACAGTCTAAAAATTCTGGCTAATCTTAGTTACTTTGATTCAACTCTTTTTCCCAAGAAGTCAAGACCTATAGGAGTTGTCTTAGTTACTTTTTTGCTGCTGAGTTACAATACTTCACACCCACAATTTAAAAGAGGAAAAGTTTACTTTAGCTGCAGTTTGTAGAGGCTTCAGTCCATAGTTGGCTGGCTCCAAGGCAGAGCAGCAAGGCAGAAGGGCCTGGCAGAGGAGAATAATGTCATAACATGTCAATGGGAAGCAAAGAGAGATCAAGGTAAGAAAGAAGGAGATAGACTCTTCCAGGCCACATGCCCAGTTACCCACCTCCTCCAACCCAGCTTCCTCTCCAAACACTACATTTATCTATAAACCTGTCAGTGGAGTAATCTAAAGGTGAGTATCACATGATCCAGTCACCTCCCCAAAGCCCCACCTATGCGTCTAAACCATAACATTCTGCCACTGGCCCCTGAAAGAATCATGTGTATTCCCTTATGCAGAAAACATTTTTAATTCCTCTCTAAATGTTGCTACCATCCTATCAGATTGAGCATGCTGAGAAGTCCAACTCTTTAATCCCATTCCTTGATCTTTAGCTTCTACTTAAACTTTCTTTGTACATATTTCTTGTTTGTTTTTCTTTTTTATAGTATTTCTATGTGTCTTGGTACTTGTGCTTTAATCATCACTTGTCAATAAGAGCAAATTACCAAAATATTCTTTTCAATGTCATATTTTCTCATATATTCAGGTACATATTATGTTAAATTTTCAGTTCATGTGCATGTAGAGCACTGCACTAGGAGATAAGAAAAGAATAAGCATTTATAATTTTTTTTATCCAGAGCAATAAATATCAAAATAATATCTTTCAAATAAGCATTGTTACATAAGATTTTTTATTGCGATCTTTTAAAACTTCTGTTATTGCAGATCACCAGGTGGGATAGTAAAATATATTTAATAACATTGTTTAATAATGATATATTGAATATTATTACATCGAATATTATTACATGGAAAATAACACTCATTTATGCAAAATTGCACCGCATTTTTTTAAGCTGCATTTCTATTTAACCCTTAAGAGAAAAAAAAAAAAAATCTAATGCTTTGTATCATCTAAAAGAAAGTGGAAATTCTTCTATCTCCATCAAAACAAGACAATTGCTTATGAAAACATTCTTATTAGGCCACAGATTCTTGTTGTTGTTGTTAATGAAGGACATGAAAAAATCGCGTTTCGTTAGGTGTTTTGGAATATGGAAAAGGGTGTTTAGCTAGGCGTCTTGGTCACGTACTGAAACACAGTACCCAATACTGCATACCCAAAGGGACTACAGGTTTCTGTGGCTCATGTTTCAGTCCATAGCCACATGCCTTCACGTCAGGACAGTGTGGCAGAGGGGAATGAGGGAGGAGAGCTGCTCCTGACATTCAGGAAACAGAGAAGGAATCAAGGGAGGAAACAGGAAGGGAGATAGCACCTTAGAGGTCACTCCCGGTGTGATCCACCTCTTCTGAACTGGCCCCGCTTCCAAACAGCAAGTTAGTTATGAGGCCCCATAATCCAACCACCTTCCAAAAGTTCTGGCTATGATCACATAAGGCTTTAGGGGAAAAATCTAGACATAAGCCGTAACAATAGGCTTGTGCATTTAAAAAGATGATATCATAATTTATTTCTGCTCTACCTAATTTTCTACCTTTAACTAGGAGAGGCGTACATAAAATTCATTGAAAGAAGTCTATATTTAAAACACATGACTTGAGAGAACTCTAATGAATTAATATGTGCAAAATACTATGAAAAGTTACTCAATAATTTTATTCCTTTGGGACTTGAAAGAAATATCATTTCTAAGGTGAGTAAAAATGTACACATTTGTCATTGAACAAACAAGAGGGGAACCGGGAAAGCTCCTTTCACAAAATAATCGGTAAGGAAATAGAAATGTTAAGTATGCCAATTTGATGGATATACTTTGCATATGTGCACTGAAAGACCACTCTGTACCTCATAAATATGCTATGTGTTATCAAGTGTTACATTTTTTGAAAAAAACTAAAGAAATGGAAATGTTCTCTATGTCAACTTGATCTTTATGTGCTGTACACATGTACCAAATTATCACATTAAACTCCATAAATAAGTATAATTGAAACAACAATAATTTTTAAAACTTCATAATAATTTTAATAACTTCAGTCAAGGAAAAGAATATTAAAATATGAACACATTTTCAGAGGTGCAAAATGAAGAAATTACTAAAAAATATGCAAGTGAGTGGCCAAAATAATATGCCTATAATCCACATCATAAGTGTGTTATTTGTGTGGTCCTTCCGTAGCGCCCGCGGCGTGCCGCCAAGCCCATTTTATTTATGAGGAAGAATCAACAAGTCAGGTGGGTTCAGAGGTTCTTTTCATACTTAGGTAGCTTTTGTGAAACCCAGATCCAGACACAAGCAATGTTAACAGTAACAAGCAAAGTTAACAGTATATCATCCAATTCTTCTACTGTTATGTTCCAAATAAACAATTTCTTCTCTCAACTCCCCTAACAAAATTGGAGGTGTTTGGGTGATAGACGAGAAGCAAAGAAGCAGGAGATATTGTTAAAAATAAATCCAAATGTTCTAATCCAACATCTATTTGAATGTTATCTTACCTAATTTTGGTATCTTTGTCACATTTTCCCCCAATTTTTCATGTTAAATTGTATGCTTCCCTTGTGCAACTTGCTTGTTTACTCTTTACCAGAATTTGAAAAAAAATTACTATTTTCACAATATCTGAGGGTTAGAAGTTCTAGAAAGCTTTAACTGTGTATTAGTTACCTTTCCAGAGTCAATGTCTTGTAAGAGAGCAGATTTAATACAGGACATTTATAAGTTATAATATTCACCCATAAGCCAAATGCAGGAAGAGTGGCAAATGTCTATCTATGCACTGGAGACCTGAAAGATCCAGTCAAGGGCTGGGAGCCCACAGCACTGTCCATGTATGTCCATGTCTGCAGATGATGACTGAAGAAATCTTTACTGTAACCAGGATACGATGCTCACAGCAGAGATGAAGACTGGAGCTCCCAAAAGCAACAGGAGCCATCCTTGATGACAGTAAGGCCCCAAGCTCCTTCTGTGACAAGAAAAACCGAGTTCCCTTCAGGAGAACCAGCTGCAGCAGAGCTTCTCCTGGGAAACTGCCCGTGACTACCTTCTGCTCCCGTTCTCCTTTATGTTGCATCAGCAACAATCCTCAGGTGGATCTTCTACGCCCAGAACCACACCAAATCGGTCCAGCTGGGAGTTCTTGTTCAAGCTGACCACAATAAGTCCACCATAAACTGTATAATTTTGCCAGGGTCTTTTATGGGATGCAGCCAAAATATGAGACATGGTTAGAGTCACCTAAACTTTGGAGCATAAGGTTATACTTCTCAGGTGACTTACTCCTGTTGTTGGAAAGTTTTGGCTGGTTCTAGGTGGATGACCTCAGTTCCCTTCCACACTGTCCCCAAGCTCCTAAAATGGTAGCACACCATTAGGGTCTCCTCCCTTGGTTAATAAGAAGCTCCCAGATTGCAGTAGAAATTGACATAGCACCCTCAACTGGTTACATAATTGTAAAGCATTTCAGCTTCAAAAGAAATCAGCTCAATAGTTGACTTGGATTAATTAAGCCTTCTAACACTTTGATGAGCAATGACCCATTTCTTGTGCTGTAACGTTAATCCAGAGATGCCTAAGTGAGTTATAGGAAGGTGAATTTGTCAATGGAAATCATGAGAAAGTCGTCTTAAAACTTGTCTTGAATCTCCATCGTGATCTGGAATTTCATATTATTTCCCTCATTTTGCAGTAGACACAAACCTAGAAGTCAAATTCTGAAATGTTAAAGGGCACAAAAAAAATCACAGGAATTCACTAATCCATGATCCACCAAGATATTGTACTTCAAAATCTGTGCTGTTTCACTTTCATATGGATATAAAGAGAAAAAAAAAAAAATGTGAGGATCCATTTGGCCAAGGGACTCTTGATAAAATATTTACTCCAAAATATTGTTTCTGATGCATTAAAGGGAATATTCCAAACTAAATCTTGCACTCTATCTTAATTTATCCATTTTTCTTAAATATTAGCAGCTCAACTCTGTAAAATGCATATATTACAATGATTATTATGCTAATAATCAGTGGATTTCAATACTTGATGAAATTAGCTCCAACTTTTCTCCAAACAAAGTCTTGCAGAGGGCAGTGAAATAGTAACAGAGATTAAGTGTGGGTTTGACTTGAAGTGCGTGGGTGGTAAATTGTACTGAATTCCTCCAAATTAATCATATCTGATTGATTTATAAAACCTTCACTGACCCTTTGCAAAAATCCTTATCTCCAGTTACTTAAATGAGCAGACTTTTCTCTTTTTGATCAATTTTTTCATAGATAAGGGCCAATTTATCTTAGCAAAATTATATTATATTTCAGTTTGTAAGAATTTTGTATAACTGATTAACTCTTTTCCTTTGAGAGATGCCTAAATAATTATACTATCTCCATGTTTTCCAATCATAATGTCTCCACATTATTTCCCATTCAGTGATTTTTGTTTTTGTAATGTCTCCACATTATTTCCAATTCAGTGATTTTTGGGGTTTTTTTGGGGAGAGGGAAGGGGGTGCTGGGGATTGAACTCATGGCCTTGCACATGCTAAGCAAGTACTCTAGCACGGAGCTAAATCTCCAATCCCCATTCCGTGATTTTTATGTGCACAATATCACCTATATTTGCCAAAATATAATGTTGCAACATGATTTCAAATGCCAAATCAGGAAAGAACTGAGTTCTCCATTCAATACTGCTGTATCTATATCACAGTCCTAATTTGTAGCTTTATAGACAGTGTTAGAATGCAAGAACACATACAATTATTTAGTTCATGTTAAAGCAAATGCCTAAAGTTGTGGGAAATAATAAGATTAACTAAACCTGGCAATTATATGTTACCTCAATTTTAGAACATACTTTTATTTTGTGAAAGAAAAAAATGGTTCTACTAATATGAAATTTCTCAAGGTTCCTCTTCAGAAGTTTTATAAAATTATAGTGTGATTTATGGTTCAAAAAATGGACTCAATGGTCATAAACTTACTATGCATGACCTATGTAAGAATATCTGATAAAGGGTGGGGATTTAGCTCAGTGGTTAGAGTGCTTGCCTTGCAAGCACAAGTCCCTGAGTTCAATCCCCGTCACCAAAAAAAAAAAAAAAAAAAAAAAAAAAAAAAAAATCTGATAAAGACTGAGATCCCGAGACATAACTACTCTAACAAAGCAGCATATTTCTGCCATACATAGTTAGAAAACTCATTTTCCTTTTGGAACTAAAAGGTTTTGTTTTCACTTTCACAATTGGTATAAGAAGGCTAATTATTTTTATGTATTAAATGTCTAAATGAAATGATTTAATACATGATAATGATTGCAAATAGAACAATATTGGTAAAAGAACGTTTTTATGCTTTCCTAAGTAAAAGAGCTATTTTAATTCTATTGAACTAATTTCAGTGACTAGAGGAGATGAAATATTGTGATAGTTTATCAACCTTTACTCTTTTTCCAGAAATATTAAATATTCATCAAGTAATAAAATGCTATCTCATGGATCCAGTTTTGGATTTTTTTTCTTTCACATCCATTGCGCTATGTAGGAATGATTGGGTAGCCTTATGGTGCAAGTGCTCAGAATCTGAGGGCTTAAAATCTAAGGAAGCTGACCACTCAACGCTATTCTCCTTCCAGGCATCTTACAAAAGAATTACAGTCATCATCTTACAGTGATACACACACACTGATATTTATAGCAACACAATTCATAATTGCTAAATCTTGGAAGAAGCCAAGGTGTCTGTCAACAGATGAATAGATAAAGAAAGTATAGTATTTATACACGATGAAGTATTATGCTGCCATAAAGAATGATAAACTGGAGTCATCTGAGGGAAAATAGATGCACCTTGAAACCCTTGAAACCATAATTTTAAGTAAAATAAATCAGACACACAAACTTAAATATCACATGGTTTCTCTTACAAGAGAAAACCAAGTCATAAATAAAGAGCAAAGCAGAAGATAGATGATAGGAAATAGGGAGATAGATCTTTTGTAAAAGGAAAGGGCACCAAGGAGGTGCCCTTGGTGGGAAGGGGAAAGGTGGAGGGAAGGGGAAAGGTGTGGAGGGCAAAGGGATAAAAAAAAAGAATTAAAATATAGTATGTACATGCATCAGTTTCCCACAAGGAATGTAATTATTTTATACTGCAAACATACACTATTAAAAATTGAAAAATACAAGTAACATCAAATTTTACATGAATGCAAAAAAATTTCCTTAATATAGATCTGATGAACAAATATGTATTGCAGTTGTTATCAACAAAAACTATTTTAACCAAGGCTAATAACAAAAAGAAGTAATAAAGTCTTTCATTTTTTACACCGTCCTTTTAAACAATATAATAGTGAAAGCTACACTCTGATAAATGTATCAGATAGCTCATAAAGTTAATCACAGACTCTTTAAAAATATATTCTTGTTATGAGCTTTAAAGTTTCCTTGTCAAAAAATTTAGTGTATTTATGAGGTAATATAAAAGACATTATATCTATTTGCAACTAAATATTCTGAGTTCTTAACTCAGTACATATCTTGACAGTGTGAAACTGAAATTAAGCTGAAGGGAATATATTAGAAAATAAAACAGCAGATGTTGTCCTCCAAAAACTGCAATGAATATGTTCCAAGTAGTTTTTTTAAATATCATAATGATAAACAGAAGATGATTAGAAGATAAATTACTGATAAGAAGATTAGAATCCAAAGTTGTACATAGGTCAGATTCAAAAAGACTTTAAGCAATAGGGGCAATAAGGAAATTGTGGCCAGGAGTATAAGGTCAAGATAATGTCAAAATACTCTATTTTTCTAATATCTCTGTCCATTTAGTGATTATTCAGTGTTTAAGAATGCCATATACACTTTGACAACCTTGAGTAAAATGTGGTCTCTTAACTTGGAAAATAGGAAATAGGGAAGTTAGAGGGTCTCCCTGATTAGAGACCGAGGGTCTTTCATAGTATTATCTACAACTAGAAATAGATTGTAGTTCTCCAAACTTGAGCTCGCCTCTCATTTATAGTACACTGCCTTTCCTATTTTCTTTTAGCATCCCAAAATGTATCCTTTTAGTTCAGTTTTATAATAAGAACTCAATATAAATAAGCAAAAATACAATGTATAAATAAGTAATTATACAATGTATAAATAAGTGTTTTGACACTAATTAATATTACTGTAAAACTGATCATTTTCTTGTTTTGTAATCTGAATGGTTACTCATATGCCATTATATTTCCCTAAGTTTTATTTTTAAATTAAAACAAATAAATAGGTTTATACTTATCATGTTCCAGAAAAAAAAATGAATCTAATTATCAATATTTTAATATGTGGTACAAGACAGTACATAAATACTTTCTGGGAAGGTTTTTTTTCAAAATATAAATTTTTTAGACATACACTCTGGAGATTCTAATAAAAAAATGAGTCATGGGAAACTAAGTGTGTATTTTTTAAAAGCCTCTTGGTCACTCTCTTAACAGTCTGATTAGGGAAAATCTGATGATGAGTATACTACACTTAGATTTTCAAGGGAATGCTAAATCATTTCAGCATCCTAAGATAGTCAAACAACAATCATTTACGTCAGGTACCTAATGCATACAACAGAAGACGATATATTAATTTATTTCTAAAATTCATCTGTTTTCAGTTTGTGACTTGGACTCCATTAGCTGGTACAGAAAAATTCATAGGTTACATAAAGAAAATTGCAGAGGAAAAAAGTGTTGAAAGTGAGTGATGTACCACCCACTGATGACATCACTGCTAAAGCCCATTCATGATAGTTAAGGAACTGTGGAATTTAAATTCACACACACACACACACACACACACACACACACACACACACACACCCCTCACCCCCAGGATTGTCTGTGCAGTAGTCGTTGCCTTCTTTGGTAACTTGATTATTGGTCAATTTTGCTAATTCTGCGCTTTTCACAAAATCTTTCGTCAGGGTGCTCAGTTTCCTGAATTATCTGTAGGTCTATTAAACATATACTTATTTTACTTTTTATCCAATTCTACACTTCAATTTACCCTCTGTCCCCTACCGATAATCCTGTAATTTTATTTTAGCTAGGATTATTTTATCTTTTTTTCTCCCTTGAAATAGTTCTGCAGCAACAAAATGAGGTCAATAAATAACTTATGATGGTAACTCCTATTGTCTGTCTTCTACTCTGTGCATCCCTTCTTCTTAACGAAAAGAACTCCGTAAAACATGAAGGGTTTCTGCCACACAATCAGAATAAAAAATGGTAAATATTCTGAAACCAAATATATTTTAACCTTTCAAAATATTTTGTTCTGTTTGTGCCTAATAAAAAGGTTTCTTTTTTTAAATTTTTATAATCCTCTTCCCATTGCCACCTCCCTCCCTCTCTCCATCCCTCCTTCATCTCTAAATTTCTCTTTCTCATTTTAATTTTCTTAGTTATTTTTATTCTTAGTTAATGTTTATGTCATATAATGTCCACATTCATTGTAGATATTTGGTACCTGCACAGATAAAGAAAAAGAAACAATCTGTGTTGTATACATGTGACAACTCCCTGAAATGAATGTAAACTTCATGTCCTCCAAACATGTACTAGTAAAATAAAAATTAAAGTTTCCATTGCAAAAGATGAATATATTTATTTATCCTATGTCCCATTGTCTTTTTTTGGCCTAGAGACTCTAATTTTCAAGCCAAGGAGAGAAACTCTTCAGTAGTAGAGCTTTTTACCCAAGATGAGTGCTGCTAAATTCTACTTGATTTACAGAAATACTTCTTTCCAATAGCCATTCTCTTAAAACAAATATGTAATTGAAATTTCTTTTTCTAAAAGACTATCAAAATTTCGTCAGTAACAGTCATTTGGTTGGATGTGGAAGCTAAATTTTGAAGCATCCAGGTATAGTACTTTGAACAATACTCACACAGATGTCTAATTTTTTATAAATATAGATGATGATCTAAATTATAAATAATGATTAGCTTAAACTTTAATGCTTTGAAGATTCTACATTGTGCTAGAGACAATTTCTGAGGTAACGATATTTGAACTGGTTTTGAAACTAAAACAGATGTGGAATAATCTCCAGAAAAATCTTCCAAAGTTACAAAATTTCTTTCAGCTCTATAAAGAAGCATGCCAAGGATTTTTAAAATTTAACTAAGAATAATCTTACTTGAGACTGCTTCCCCTATGTTGTACTCACCAACAATCTTACCATTCTGTATGCAGGCATCTGGTTGGGGAAGGCAGACAGGTACTTTTTCTAGACCATAGACAAAGTCACAATATTTATTAAAATAATCACTCATAATTTCAACTGTTTACAGACTTTAGCTACTTACACTTGGCTAGAGAGAGCAGATGTGAGATCAGTATGTGTCGCTATGATTCTGTCTTACAGGCTATGTGCTCAGACTCAGAGAATTCTAGACAGGAGCACCGCTATGGTTCGGATCTAGAATCCCTCCCACACCTCTCACACCTCACCTCGTGGGGGCGGAATGCTCATCAGTGGGATCCTCCTCTGGTGTATAGCAGCTTCGTGTGCTGCTAGAGGCAGGTCTAGAGACGGGCCACTGGGGGCACGTCCTGAAGTGGTGTGTCTCCCTCCTGACTCCTCCCTCTCTCTCTGCTTTCTCCTTTCTGTGATGGGATCCGCTTCTCTCCACCCAGGCCCCTCTCCCCCGCCACTTCTGCCTGGGAGCCAGCTCACCAGGGAGTATAATTTTGAGCCAAATTCAACTTCTCTTCCTTTAAGCTGTGGTTTGAGAGGTTTTTGTTTGTTTGTTTGTTTGTTTTCAGTAATGAGAATGTGACTGAGAAAAACACATAAAATCAGACAGACTTCCTTTCTCAACTGGTAATATGCAGGAAGAAACACAGTAAGAATCTTCAGATAATCATATAATCACATTAAATGAAATACTTGGTCATACTTAGTCCTGTATACTCAGGATGAAAAAACTAAGCCCGCATAATCATATGAAATTTACTCTGTGGAGATAACTCAATCTGTACAGAATTCCAACCTCTTGCTTTTGTGACTATTGACACATGAATCATACTAAATTTGAATACTATTTTGAGCTAGCCCTTCAACTTCCTAGTCCAATGTTTTACAGTTGTGTAAAGCCAGAGCAGAAATTTAAGAAATGACAGTTACTTCAGGGAAAATCACTTAAAACCGAGGCATCTTGCTTAAAATTGCTGACTAAACTTGAGCATAAATATATCGGACATACATGCGGGCAGGTAGACAAAAATGGTCAAATCAATGGATAGATGGCTACATATATAAATGAGTAGGGACATTTACAGTATGTTTCATATGATAAATAGATACTAGCCATAACACCTTCTTTATTAATATAGGAAGAATAACCAAAATGTTTTAATATACTTAAGGATTTATTTAGTAAATATATAGTCCTTACTTTTCATGCATATGCCAAGCTTTCTTCTGAATAAAGAAATAGACCAAAAATATCTGAAAGCATTCTCCCATGGACATGGTATTTTCACAACCAAAGATTAACAGAGAATAAAAGGCGCAAATGTGTGCATGTGAACATATACACACACTCATCAGTTGGTGAAATATAGATATATGATATGCATGAAATACGTAGATAAACATGTATACTCTTATGTAGATGTGTGAGACATATCCATATATACATATGTCATCTTCATGTAAGTGTATATGATGTTTAATGTATATGACTATGGCAAATAATAAAGAAGAGGAAGAAGTACCATGAGAAACTAGGTTATGTTGGGCTGGCAGGTAGTTATTTTATTTTTTACTATATTTTTGGGGGGTTCTGGGGATCGAACTTGTTATTTTATACAGAATGATATCAGAAAAGCAGTTTGGGAGGAGGGGTTAGTAGGTTTGGTCTTATTTTGGCACTGGAATTGAACGCAGGGCCTTTACACTGACTTAAATCTCTGTCTCTTTTCTTATTTTTTACTTTGTTGAGACAGGGTCTCTGTAAACTGCTAGGGCAGGTCTCAGACTTTCGAGTCTCCTCACACAGCCTCACTGAGTTCTGCTATTATAAACATGGGCCACCATGTCCAGCTATAAGAAAACTTCTTGATATGATGTAAACTGATGTCAGAATTAGGTTAAAGATATTTCAGATCCACAGAGACCATATGGACAGTGTTACAAGCCTTGGCTTTTATCCTGAGTAACAAAAGAAGGCATAGAGTGTTTTGAAAAGAAGAATGTTGTACTTTGTCTTATGAATTAAATGCCCTGTGGCTGTTGAGTGGAGAATAAACTATAGGAGTGAATGCACAAGCAGAGAAAGCAGTTGGAGGGTTTTGTGATAAATAACCTAGCCAAGGGATGCTGGTAGCTTGGGAAAGGTAGCAGGCTTACTGATTTTGTTTGTCTTCTGTTTTAAGGTCTTGAATCTGCCCTGTACACTGATGTGCTATAGTAATTCATTTTATATTGCATGTGTTTCCATTCTTCCCTATTATAAATGTGAACATTAAGATATTTCTGTCTCTCTTAAATATGTAATGTTAAGGCATATTATCTTTACTAATTTACATTTCAAAATATGTTCATGCTGTGATACATTTAATATTGTTTATAAATGCTAAATAAATGTGGAATATTTGGAGATGTGAGAAATAAAAATAAGATCACCTTTAACTCTACCATTAGGATTCTTTATTTATACATGTAAATGTTCACTCTTGTATAATTATGCATAGAATGTTTTGTTGGCTTTTGTAAATAGAAAACTGTGTATCTGTTTGCACATGTTTAAATAGCTCATCTTATTTTTAATGTTGGATTTTTATTTTCAATATCATATTGGTTAGGGTTCTCTACAGGAAAAGATTTGGTAGAACACACACACACACACACACACACACACACACACACACACAAAATAGATGAGTGTTTATTAGGTAGGCTTACAGATCAGAAGCACCAAAGTCCATGATGACCATCTGGGTGTTGGCAAATCAGAGGATCCAGCAGCTTCTCGGTCTAAGAAGCTGGAATCTGTGGTACAAGTGGGATCAAGGATGTAACACCAGTCCAAGAATGGAGGCTAGGAATTGACGTGGAGAGTAACTGTTATGAGTCAGTGTTAAACGAAGAGATTGGAGTCATTGGTAGCTGCAGCTCATAGCAGTGGTAAAAGACCCATTTATTTGTCCAAGCAGAACAGAAAATTACAAACGCAGGCCAACTTCCTCTTTTTTTCCCTTTCATTCCCCCCGGACCGCATCTCTCTGATTGTGCCATCCACAGATACCGTGGATCTCCCCCTTCAGTGTGCTATCCTGCACGCCAGTCAGCTCCAGAAACACCCAGAGGCACACCCAGATGTGTGCTGTGCTGACCTGGTCGCTGTTTCTTAATCCAGTCAAGTTGGCATGTCGTGATAAATGGTCATACTCCGCCCCTTGTCAACTTGACACCCAGACACATCTATTTACACCACACTTTTCTCTAAATCAAGACAACAGCAAGTTCATAATTCCACCAAACATGATAGGATTCCTCTGCACAAGGGGAAATGCACTACTTTCCTCCTAAAATAGGAAGTGATGATTTTTGTTGGGTGATACTTATTATTTTGACTTTCTGTAATTTAACTGTTATAATTTATATTTAACGATGCTCTAAATACTGCCATTAAGTGAATTAATGTTATGTTGTGTGGTATAAATATATAATAAAAGGAAACAAAGATATCAGCCAAATATAAATTTACATGTACACACACAAAAAAAAAATTTACATATACACAAGTGTATTAACAAAACAAGAAAGAAATAGACATGGCAATGAAAACCCTCGCTTCTGTGAACGGTCATGTGGCCATAACTGGTAGCTGTAAGTGCTCTGTCCTCCTAACCAGTCTCCATCCTCTTGGCTTTCAGCGAGCAACACAGCGGGCACCAGCAGGGGAGTGACCACCTTCATTCCTGAAGGATTGGGGACGTTTTTCATTCTGCTTGGATTGCGCTGTAGTTTCCCATTGACCTTAATAACATGACCTAGTAACAATAGGAGACACCCAAAGGGATTTCTTACATTCAAAACGTACTCTTCCTTATCTCCACTGTGAAATAGTCCAACTTCCCCCTAATAGGCTGGATCAATCGCCACCAATACCACTGAAACTTCTTGTTTACCCTGTTGATTCATAGGCATGAGAAGGCCAAGAGAACCAGGAAGCAGTCTTAGCTTGCAGTTCAATGGATTGATTTAATGTCTCATGGTAGAAGACTTCTTCCCTGGAACAAAGACTTCCAGCAGATCATAAGATTGTGGGAACAAGGCACAAAGTTTCCCTCAGTGCTTGACCAGTTTCCCTGGCCAGTGGGTGATGCCATTTCCATCTGCTCTTTGAATCCTGAACTTTTGAATCCTTGCTATGGGAGAAATAGTACCATCTATTAGACACTGATTCAGAGCATATGCAGCCTTATGGAGGAACTTTCTCCACCACCCCCAGCCCCTGTATGCTATTACCATGTAGCAAGCACTGTAACTGCATCCTCAAAGGGCTATTCCACTATTTTATTGATCTAGTTACTTCTAGACTGTGAAGAACACGGAAAGACCACTAAATTTCTTAAGCATGAGCTGATTGTTATGCATCTCTGGTCACAAAGCTCTTCTGTTAGAAGCAACGTTGCATGGAATACTGTAGTGGAAGAGGAGGCATACTGTAAGCACTTGACTGGTGTGTTGTGCAGAACCATTACATTCCCTGAAAGTACATTCACACCCAGAACAATTGTCTACCACAATGAGGACAGAGTATAGCTGATTGTGTGATGGAGGTAGCCTGATAGAATCTATGTCACCAAATCCCAAGCTGATCACCCCTGCAAATGGTGGTGTATTGGGAACTCAGTGTTGGTCTCTGCTGCTGGTCGATTGGGCTTCAGCAGTGGTTTAGGGCAGGCAGCCTTAGCGAGTGGAAGTTCACATTGCTGAGGCTACGTATAACCTCCATCCCTGCCACCATGGCTGCTTTGAGTCCACTGGGCAACGAGGGGTGGCTGAGGAAAGAGACTGACTGCTATCCTGGGTGATCCTATCCACTTGATCGTTAAAGTTCCCTTCTGCCAAAGTCGGCTTTGTGTGACCATGCATGTGGGACAAATATCTTCACAGCATTTGTCCATATGGAGAGATCTTCCACATTACTCTTCTCAAAGTGGCTTTGTCACAAATGTCCTGATCATTTTCCTTCCAAGATCCTGATCATCCAGCCAGCCAATGTCTAAATTTCATAAATTGGTATATAATTGCACATACAGTCATTTTTTTCACAAACAAACTGTACGAACAGGTACATTCCTTGAAATTCTGGAACTTGGGAAGATCCCCCTTTCCCACTGTCTTTCAATGATATTCTGAAAAAGGGATGAAATGCTACAGCTGCTCACATTCAAGTGGTGCCTGCATAATGTACGGAACCATCTAGAGAACACACCTGTGGTTCCCTTCCTCAGCCAACTAGATACGAGGTATATTCTATCAGAGCATATATATCAGGAGATATATATATATATATATATATATATATATATGTGTGTGTGTGTGTGTGTGTGTGTGTGTGTGTGTGTGTGTGTGTGCTGTGCTAACCTAATATATTTATATATATTTATGTATATATATTTATATATATTTATGTATATATATTTATATATATACATATATTCTTCAAACTTGATATATCCCTGAAGTAGGACAGTGAAGGTGCATTGCTGACTTTGCCAGCAGAAAGCAAACAGCTTCTGGTGGGCCATCTGGGTATGGAGAGAACAAAAGCCATTTCTCACACCAGTAGCTGCATACCAGGTACATAGAAATGTGTTAATCTGCACAAGCATATCTGGTAACCACATCTGAAAACTCTCTTTGCTATAGCAGCCCCAGTTGGAAACCATACCTTGTACAGGAGCCACAATTAGAGTCCTCATGTGATTAAGCTTTGCCATCTCTTGTCTTACTCCATGATTCACCCATTTTCTGCAGAAGTCTAAGAGGAGGGTTAGGTGGACTGTAGTGGGAACCACCAGCCTTGCCCCTTTTGCATCCCTCATGGTGAAACTCATATCTCACAGTTCCTCCACAGATATGATATTGTTTTTAATTTCCTATTTTCCCGAGTAGAGGTATCTCTAACAGGTGCATGTGGCCTTTCCTATTGTAATAGCTCTCATTCCGGAGGTTAAGGAATAAATGGAGATATTCTGAGTACTAAGTACATCTTCCCCAATTACTTATTCAGGGACTTGGAAAATGACCACAAGATGAATTTGGGACATACTGTGATTTTCACTTTGGCTAAAACTGCACTGATCACTTGGCCTCTATAAGCCTGTACACTTACTGCAGGACCACTTGATGGGTTTTGGATCTCGTGGAATCAGCGTTAGTTCAGAAACCCATGTCCAGCAGTTCCTGAGATATTTAATTCTTTCTTTTTTACGGATGTGGTTATCCAGATAAAATGCCATTAGGTCCCTTTGGAGAAGGATAGAGAGATTAACAGTACAACTTCTTGGTAGTGCACAAGGATCTTTTCACAAAGAGACATGGCCTCCCCATACAGGGGTTTCTGTTTACATCATGTATTACGTTTCCTGACTTACATATGTAGAATAATACTTGCATCTCTGCAATGAAACCTACTCTATCATGATGCATGATCTTTTTGATGATGTTTGTATTCTATTTGCTAATATCTTGTTCAGAATTTTTCCATCTATGTCCATTAAGGAGGTTGGTCTATAGTTTTCTTTTTCATTTGGATCTGTTTTAGTTACTTTTCTCTCATTGTTGGGACAGAATACTCGACACCCAAAGTTAGGAGAAGAAAGGTTTATTAGCTCACAGCCTGCAGAGGTTTCAGTCTATAGTCCGCTGGGTCCGAGGCAGGGCCGCATGGCAGAGGCAGGGCCGGCATCCAACCGGCAGCCCACCGGCAGCAAAGTAAAGTCCGGAAATGCAAGGAATGTATGCAAATAAGCAATGTAAACAAGTAGCTCTACCCCTGAGCTATACCCCCAGTAAACAAGTAGCTAATTAGCCTCTTTCTGTATCTTTTATCTAGGCTACCTGTCTCCAGGGCGGCCCGTACTCCCACCCCCAATCTCAGTCTCACATCCTTGATCCCAGCAGAACGATGCCAAACCCATCAATGGATCAATTTAGTAATCACACACTCTAGATTCAGCTATCTCTTACCACATGAGGCTTTAGGGGGACATCTAGACACAAACCATAACAGAATCTTTGTCAAGTTTTGGGATCTGGGTGATACTGGCTTCCATATGTGAATTTGGGAGCACTTCATCCCTTTCAATTTCTTTGAAAATCTTGAGAAGTATTGATAATATAGCATCCATAAAGATTTTGTAGAATTCTGCAGTGAATCCATCAGGTCCTGGGATTTTCTTGTTTTAGTTAGTAGATTCTTTAGTGCAGTGTCAATTTCATTGTTTGTAATTGGTTTTTGAGCATATTTATGTATTTTTCTTTTGGTTTTGGTAATTTCTATGCATCTAGGAATCTGTCAATTTCTTCAAAATTTGCTAATCTGGGAAATATAATTTTTGAAGTAGTTACTATACTATAGATTTCAACAGTATCTACTGTGATTTCAGATTGTTCATTTCCAATACAATGAAGTGAGTCTTTTCTCTCTTTCTCTTGGTAAGACTGGCTAAGGGTTTATCTATTTTGTTTATTTTTTCAAGGAACCAGTTCTTTGAGTCATTGATTTTTTTTTAACTTTTTTTCTTAATTCTGTTGATTTCTGCCTTCATCCTTATAATTTTCTTTCTTAATTTTGGTGTGGGGTTTTTCTTTTTCTTTACTAATCTGTTAGATGTTTCTTAATTCAGTCAAGTTGACACACCATGATTAATGGTCACAATTATTTCATTTCACTTACGTATCAATTTTATGCGTCTATGTTATGATATCCACCAAATATTTAGTGTCTACTGTTCAAAGGGTGGATTCCTGGTACATGTGATGCAGCAGAAATGAAACTAGATCTCTACACATAGTCAGCTTATATTCTCATGGTAGAAAATAGCTGTGAATAATAATAATAATAATAATAATAATAATTAATTGCCTAGAAATGCAATGAAATTTAACAGTGTATTAGTAGATGATAACTGTGATGTGAAAAAATAAAATGTTATAAAATGTTTAAAAGTGGGGTTTTAGGAAGAGGTAGTTGTCAGATTTGGCTCATTGAAAAGAGATCATTGCTTATTTTTTTTGATAATAACAAACTATGTGTGTCTGTGCTCATAAATTTCTATCTAAGACAATTTTTTCTTGGATATATTCCTATGAAGAGAGTTAATGGGTCTAAGAGAATGACTTTTAACTGTCTTCATACATACCACCAAATTACTCTGAAGAACTCACTTAAAATTATGTACAAACCAGCGAAGTTCAAATTATTGTTTCAAAGTCCTTTTCTATCAATCCTTTAACAAAATTTAAAGTAAAATGTCTAGCTTATTTTTAAATCATTACTAATTTTACTTTCATTTCTAGTTGTTCAATTGCTCAATGATTGCTGTTCAAAGATTTTAAATACATATTATGTGTTTTGTGTGATTATTTGGCAAAATAACTATTGATACTCCAAACTCATTTTTTGTTTATATTTTACTTTTCTGTTTTTGATGTTCTTTTGGATACTTTTTTTTATTAAGAATGAAAGTTTTTTTTATTGCACACATGATAAATTATATCTTTGCTCTGGTTTTTGTTTTTTGAAATAGTTTTTCAATCTATTTTATTCCCATTATTTACATATATTAAAATCTCTATTACTTGGAATTCATCAATACCTGCCAAGTAATTGTTTCTGTATACTAATATAACATATTGACTTGTGCTTTTATCTAGAATTTATTGTTTGTTTTCTTCCTTTAACACTACTTTTCACTGTTACTTAACTATTTAATATATTTAATATTTAATTTGTATAGTATGTGAGAATCCCATCTAGCTAGTTTTCCCCAGATCAGTGTCTGAATGTGTTATCTTTATTGAATGATGTTACTTATCATCTCTTATTTACTATACTTTTATCAAGTGGTGAATCATTTTGTGAAACATAATTGTTACTGTATCCAGTGTTCTCTTCCACTGATAGATGGACTCCTCCTTAGATAAAGGATTATTGTTTAAATGTTACATGTTTGTTACAAAAAGCAATGTATTACTACATAGTGGCAATCGTGGAATTTTATAATTCTCATCTGAAATTTCATTCATTATGAGAGATTTAATTGTAACTATGACAGGCATAGGTGCTATTATTTGAATATGTTTTGAGTATCCTCTCAAGGCCTCTTATGTTAAAAGGTCGATCCTAACTGTGGCAGCTTTCTCAGAAGAACATTTCTTGAAAAAGTAAGGGGCAATGGACATGAATTAGGCCACAAGGGCCCTGCCTTCTAAAGGGATTACGATTATTAGGAATACCTAGTTAGTTTTCATAAAAGCAGGTGGTTGCAAACAAAGCCACACACATTTTTGGTTAGTTCGCAGAAAAGCATTTCTCCTTCTGCTTCTCTGTCATTCATACATCCAGGTGTGACATCATGACCAAGAAATGGGGCTGGCTATTCTTGGCCCTTCAGCAACCACAAATGTGTGTTAAGTAAATCTTTTTTTTTTTAATTTTAATTTAAATGCCAATCCCAGTATTATACTATAGCTACACAAAACAAACTAACATAGTACCATTACATCATTCACATTTTAACTTTATTTCCTTAATTAGACATATTTAAGTAGCATATTTTTGACATTTTTACATGACACAATTTCCAAATATTTTGTTAGTTTAAGCAAATATAATTGATCTTCCATATTGATTGCATATCTTATGACATTATTAAAGTAATTCACTAATTCTAGTCACCATTTTGAAGTCTTCAATATTGCCTGTATATCTATTATGTTACCTGCTATTGATAAATAAAACATATACTATTTCTTCTGTTTTTATCTGCTTACCTTTTAGATCTTGTTTTCCCTTTATCATTCTAGCAGGTACCCTGTATAATGTTCTATGGAAATGAAGAGATTAAACAGTCTTACCTTATTCTAGATATTACAAGAGAAATATTCTCAGTCTTACCAATAAACATGATGTTATTGGAGCCTTTTCATGAATATCTGTATGGTTTGCAATAACTATTATAATATAGTTCTACAAAAAATTATTTTACAGCATGTCTGGAGACTAAAAGGATCGAGGAGTTAATGCGGTAGCTTCCTACTGAGGGCTGTGTGTGAAGGACCAGTCACAGTTTTCTCTCTTCATTCTGTAGGCAGCTGTGTGTTCACACCCTGTATATGCCTGTGTGTCTCGCTTTCTTTTCCTTATCTGAACACAAGTCAGATTAGGGCTCATCCAAATATACTCATTTTAACTCAATTACCTCTGTAAAACCTGTCTCCAATATAGCCGCATTCTGGCCTACTGTAGGTTTTCATCTTAACATATAGTGGGGTACCAATTTAACCCAAATGTACCTTAGATTAAGTTGAGGAATCTATATCTTTGTAATATTGCTAGATATGACTTGACAGCATATTGCTGAATATTTTTTATCATTATGTTCTTTAGGGATATTACTCTTTTCTTTCCTTATTCTATCTCTGCTTGGTTATGGTTTTAAGATAATTAATGCTGTCTATGTAAAATGAAATTTTACGTTTTCCCTTATTGTGGAGAAGGTTTTTTTTTTTTTTTTTTTTTTTTTCTTTCCCATGTATTTGGTAGATTTTTAACAGTGACATTATACTGCCTTGGAGTTTGCCTGAATACTTCAACTGTAATTCAGTTTCATTAATTCATAATACAATCTTCAGATTACAATCTTCAATCTACAGTCAGTGTATCCTCACTGACTTCCCATTTACGTCAAAGCTAAAGAGTTTGTGTGATGATATTTAGAGGTAAAACCTTGGGAGGTCGTGAGTTCATGAGAGAAGGGACATGATGAATGGAACTTACATCTTTGTGCCTACAGGAATAGACATGGGCCTTTGCTCTCCTGGGTCTCTGACACTCGAAGACACAGAGCGCTATCCGAGAGCCAGGAAGTGGGCTGGTACCTTAATCTTCAACTTCTCAGCCTCCAGAACAAGAGAGAGACATATTGGTTGTCCACGCTCCCCCGTATATGATATCTTGTTGTAGAAGCCTGAATGCACTTAAAACAAGGCCTGAAGGTACTTTTGAAGAAATAATTAAAAGTTGTAAAAAGAGCTGTTGAAATATTTTTGTCCATTCCTGTCAGCTTTGGGTCAAATTCTCATATATCTAAGAATATTAAAGAAATTCTGTGAGCTGAAGTGATTTCATTCTAGTTCCTGTTGAGCTTATACCAGGAACTCCATAAAATTTCTTTGGCAATAATCTCTTAGTGTGCAAAGTACTTATTATCTATAGACACTGCCTACCAAGGACATGTTATGTGAGGGCATTTAAGAGATAGTCACTTGCTCTTCTCCTTGATAAGTACACTAATAAACATGAGTTCAGGTCACACCCCGTATATATGAGAAAAGACAAAATTCCTCTTTTAGTTTAAAAAACGCTTAATTTCTGAACAGACTTTATGATCTCATACAAGCAAAGAGTTAAACAATTTAGTTGTAAAAGAAAAAATATTATTTCAGTGCAGCAAGTATAATTTATTTGTCTTTTATAAATAGTATCTGTGCAATTTGGTGGAGTAAAATAAATTTCAATATAATAGGTAAACAGGAAATATCAGCTAATATTTTTCCATGAAGCTGAATATTGAGTAACCATAACCAAGTCAGATTTTCTAAACTTGCGCAATACAGTATATGTGCTTATTATTTTGAAGTAAAACTTAATAATTTAATTTTAAAAATCAATATTTCAATTTTAAAGAAAGGTACATTGTTAAAATTAATAACTATTTTGGAAGTTAAGTAAACCTTGAACTCTATTTATGTTTGTTTAACATAATACAAAATCAAATAAAATGTCACCTTTTCATATGTCATAAATCTCTTTTAATTAATAGAATAAGGTATTTCTACAAAAGCGTGTAAGTAGCATAGCTCCCGAAAAGATATAAATAAGCAATTAAAATTTTCAAGGTTTAAACAAAATTTTTGTAATTTTTTTCAGTTTTCCATTTTAAAGCAATGACTTCCAAAATACTTTTAAAACTAAATACAAATTCTGTGTAGAGAGTGTATCCTACGTAGACAATAATTTCAGAGCACACCAGCAGATACACAGTGTGCAGAATATCTTTGTGAATGTTGTTTATACTGTCTGTTTTCTCTACCTGCTTCTCAACACATATTTTAATTCATTCCACTTTATTGTAGATACAGTTTAATAATCTGACAGTCTGATAATCTCCCATTAGTGTGTTTGAATATCCTTAAAGCAATTCTTGATAATAATATTCAGACTCTTCAGAGGTATTTAGTAGATAGTCTATGGAATATTTCTGTTCTTTCTTTTGAGATGACCTAATTTTCTTCTAATTTCTTATCAAAGCTCATTCTTATTTAATTTAGTTTCTTGTCAAGGTATTAGTCTTAATTTTGTCTTTTTTATATCATTTCTTTAATAATACATATGAGAAAAATCATTAAAAATATACTATGTAGCTATTATACTCAATATTTAATGTACAATACTTTCAGCCCAAAATAGTCATCTTTTTTTGATAGTCAGTTTATTTATTTACCCACAAATTTTTAATTAACCTAAGCTTGGTTGGAGATACTGAAAAATATATTAAATAATACTAATGCAGCTGTTAATAAGCCAACAAAATCCCCTTGAAATTTATCACTCATGATTTTATTTAGCCATTAAAATGTACAGGTATCTATTTTTAGTCACATTTTAGTGCTACCAACAACGGAACCCATCTTACCAATAACTGTGTATAGTAATTCTATATTATCTAAAAGCATCTTATTAAACAAAGCTATATCTTATGATCAATATTACCTAGAATCAAGGTAATATAGTCATAAAATATCGAACATCTTCTACAGAGTTGTATTTTCAAATTGTTAGCATCCATCACTGCAAATTAAGCAGATGTTCTCATTTAGCTGTAGGTGGTCAAATGATCACATCTCCCTAATTGTGCATTCAGAGGCCATATAAAATAATAGATTTATTTAGTATGTTGGCTGCCAAGTCAGTTTGGAATCAAAGCCAAGCTCTAGGCATTACTGTGAGGTCTTACTTAATATTTCCGGCGTGATTTCATTTACCTATTATATGTGGATGACACCTATGTCATAGCATTCTTATGACAATGAAATGACTCAGTTCATGCAAAGTTCTTAGTATATTATCTGAATTCCAGGAAACTCACACTAATCATTTAAAAACATGCCCTCTATAAAACAGAAGATGTAGTTATGGCTAATTACTTTCATTATAATTTTGAAGCTTTGTAAGTGTCAAATTCAAATGTCAAAACTGAGGTTCTGGCCTAAAAAGATACATCACATGTGTTGTGCTGTGGTTGGGTTACATTTAAGAACAGCTTTGTGTAAAATACAGTGAGTATAATAACTGATGTGATGGTCTACGGGTACAGTGAGGAACGTGGCTAACCTCATAGCACCTCGGAAGCAGAGATCAGCGCATGAGTGCCAGAGAGGAAGGGGCCAGAGATCAGGGACTGTCCTCAAGTTCGCGCCTCCCTGAGACACCCAGGCTTTACTAATGTGCTTTACTAGTCGCTCAGGTATCTCTCAAGTCAACCACATTGGCAATCAAGATTAACAGTCACAGTGACGGGGCCACTTAAGGACACTGTGGTCAATACTGACTACCTGTGAGACTATGGTCCCACAAGACTGTAATGTAGCTGAAAAGTGTCCTATCCCCAGTGACATCGTGGCAACACAATCACATACATGTTTGTGACAGTGCCGGTATGAACAAACCTGCCTCATTGCCAGTCATGTAAAGCACACCATAAACAAATGTATACAAAAAAAAAAAAAACTTGATAATAAATAATTATGTTACTGGATTACACATTTGCTATACTATATTTTTGTTATTATATTAAAATGTACTCCTATTGATCCCAAAGTTTTACTGCAAAACAAGATGATATACTATAATGGCAGCAATCTCATAAATCTCATGATTACCATCTCTGTAGGCTACATAAAGTGGTTGACCCACTTACCTGCCATCTAGATTTAGGTAAGTACGATGTGTGATACTCACATAAGAAAAAATTGCCTAATGATACAGTTGTCAAAAGTCATTCCATTAATAACTTACTCTAAAGTGATGCTGTATATGAATAAGTGATGCTACATATGAAGTCTGTATATGAATATATGTAAATATAAACATGAACTGGCCTTCAACCTCTGCACTGTGAGATAAACACAAATTCGTATTTCAGATTAAAGATATTTAACTGAATCCCCAATACTTCTACTTCTTTTAAAATTCACACTATCTTCCCAATTTGCCTCACAGCAAGAGAGCTTATGTGATAAATGAACATTCCTCAAATTCCCTAATTATCTTCATAATTAATAACTAATTACTAACAATCAATAACAATATCATGAAAGATAAGTGACTTGCTAGTAAGTTTCTATTTTTTTTTAATTTTTGCTCTAACATTATCTCAATGGGAAGGTTTTATACTGATAGAGAATGTTGAGAGAATCGGTTACTGTTTTTATGTAACCCGGAAAAGAAAGCACTACATGACACATGAAAGAAAATGAAAAGACGATACCTTTAATTCTAGGAGATGTAGAATTAAAAATGTTCATCAGATATTTTATAATCTAATGAAGTCTCATTTTGTGGAGCTAAATATGTCCAGCCACATTAAATTGTCTAATTCAACATATAAAAAATAACAAAAGGAATAAGCCAACAAAAGTGGATTTATAAGAAAATACTTCATGCATTATACTATGCTAAAATAAGCTATAATACTATGTAGGTAGACAAATCCCATACATATTATATCTTTCATGAAGAATGCATGGCTATATATAACCAGGGAATGAACTGCAGTTCTGCTAATTCATTACATTTTAAAATTAGTGTCTATGGATAAAATGTTTCCTCAGTTCCCGTGCATAAATATATCACCTTCTAATGTCTGTAATACTTAGAACAATGACGATGCATCTCAGTAAAACTAAACAAATTTTCAGAATAGAATAAAATACTGCTGCAAGTTTTTAAATACAGGAATATGTAGATTAATGATTAAGTTTTATTTGGAGACTAATAAGGGAATCTTTGTTTATCCTTCAGAGCATAGTCCATTACAGATAGATGAATTAAAACAGTGTTTTCCTGAACCATGTTTTTCTTCACTTAAGAATAGACAAATGAGTTCTGTATGCTTATAGTGTGGTGCAAAGTAGAGAAGACATCAAAAAATTATAGATTCTCTCACACTGGTTCTATCGTTTCCTTTAAAAGGTCACAGTTTTTCTGGAAATAATCAGAAATTTAAAAAAAATAAGTGTAATAGTATTGATTACAGATCTGTTGCATATACTAGCTAGAAAAATAGACCACGACACCTATTAAACGTAAATATCAAATGAGGATTGGCAATCTTTCAAACACCAAATATTAGATATTTGTATTTGTATACAAATTAAACAGACTGTACTGGGCTGCCTTGTTATTATGTAGTGATGAATTGGAATTTCGTATCCATTCAGTAAGTTCCATGAAAAATCACAGCATTATGAAAAAATAAAACAGTGAAATAGATTTAATTTGTGGCCTCAGTTGTTGGAGATGGTTCTTTTACAGGATTTCATCATCAAAAATTAAAATAATTTTCTCCTATAATACACAGGAACAATGTTTCTAATAATATTTAATTTTCTCTAGGATAATTTAATGTATAATTCATTGCTAATTCCCTTTTGCTCCTCAATGTCTACTAATTTGTTTGTGTGTGTTCACGTTTTGATTGTATGTTTGCTAAGCAGAACCCAGAAGGAGGAAAATGGCCTCTTTCTCTGTTCTTTTAAATGAGGTTTTGGCAAAGCTTTAAGTGAATGGACCTTTGGCGTATCTCTTGCAAGCATATATAAGGTAAAACATGATCACTTTTGAGATAACTTTTAATCCTCTCTCCCAGCAAATAATGTTTTTTTTTTCTTTCTTTTCAGTGAAATAATAACAAGCGAGTTGAAAAGTGAATAAATCTGATTTAAATCCCACTGTCTTTAAACATGATCTCAAATATCTATTAAGCTATTACAGACTGAGGACTTACTTGTGGAGTATGGGAAGGCCCTTGGAATGTCAAGATGAGTAATTCACACCCCTGCTCTTGAGGGAAAATGGGCACGAGCTGTTAAGTGATCACAGTAGTGCTGCTGTGGCTCGAATGTCCCCATGGTGAATGTGTTAGAAATTTCATCTCACTCCAGAAAGAAGAGCTATTATCAAGAAATCAGCCAATAACAAGTGCTGGCGGGGCTGCGGGGAAAAAGGAACCCTCCTCCACCATTGGTGGGAATGTGGACTGGGCCAACCACTGTGGAAATCAGTGTGGAGATTCCTCAGAAAACTACAACTAGAGGCTCCATTTGACCCAGCTGTTCCTCTGCTTGGTGTCTTCCTGGAAGAACTAAAAACATCATACTTACCACAGTGACATACACACAACCATGTTTATAGCAACACAATTTGTAATAGCTAAGTCTTGGAAACAACTCAAATGCCCAACAAATAATGAATGGCTAAAGAAGATGTGGTTTTTCTACACAATGGAGTACTAGTATGCCATAAAGAGGATAAACTAGAGTCATTTGTAGGTAAATGGATGCACCTTGAGAACATACTCTTAAGTGAAATAAATCAGACACTCATGAATAAATATCAAATTGTTTCTCTGATATGGGAAATGATAAGTATAAATAAGGACAAAGAGATCTAATAGATATTATGTAAAAGAAAGATAATATTCAAAAGGGTGGAGAACTTGAAATGGAGGAAGGAAAAAATAAGAGAAAGAAAAAAGGAGAAAAAATGGAAAAATGTAAATAAACCTGCTGTATACAGAGAAGGATGGGCAAGTGGAAGGGAATGGTGGGGAAGAGGGGGGAACCAAGATATACTATGTACAGGTACAAAATAACCATGATGAACGTGATCAATATGCATACAATGTACCAATACATGTTCTTGGTAAAAAAATAAAAGTAGATGCAGCCAGAAAGCAGATTTTTTTTTTTTTTTTATTACAGAGAAGAAAGAAAAAAAAAAAAAAGAAATTTCATCCCCAACATCACAGTGTTATGAGGCAGGACCTTTGCCAATGAGGTCACAAAGGCTCTGACCTCACAAAAGGAGAAGTGTCATTATCGCGACAGCCACATTGTTATGGAGTGACCAGACTGGACTCCTCCCTCTCTTTCTCCCTCTTTCTCTCCATCTCTTTCACATATTCATTTCTTCTTCTGTGTCATGACACAAGTAGCTTTTCACCAGATATGACCTTGTACAGAACCATGAGCCAAATACTTTATTGCTCGTAAGTCAGGCAGCTTGTGGTATTTTGTTACAGCATCATGAAACATACTAAGACATTTGCTGTACTCTATTTTTGTCATACCCTTGTGGAGATTCTCAACTTATTGATCTTGAACCTGACATTTGTGTTCTTTATAAAATGTGAGAAGACTTTTATGAAAACAGAATGTCATTCTAAGCAAAATATGTTATGTACTAATACCTGGATTTGTATTTCTACTCAGTTACTTCACAGATGTAGCTTGTCATATTTCCAGATAGAAAATAGTGATATTTTGTGGTTTTTTATCTAAAAAATAGAGATGATTAAAATGCCTACCTGATATTATGCAGTTAACATGTATTTATAAGTTCCTTCAATGATTAGGACTCTGAAAATGCAAACAATTTTACTATTATTTTATTATAAATGTAAATGTTACAAGTTTCCTGAAGTTTGCTGCAATTTGCTACTTTAGTTGTTGTCTTAGTTCATGTATCTTTTGAGAATTTGGAGCATTCTAAATAGGCAGCACACAAACATTCATCATCTTTTTATGTTACTGGAGAGTAAATTCAAGGCCTTCACAGTGAGTAACATCTCTTCTGCTTTTAAATAATGTTTGTCTTAGGACCATTTAAAATTATTTTATTCCAAATATTTTCTCACCATGTTTCTAAATTTCTCGGGCTGAACTCGAACTTAGAATCCTCCTGCCTCACCTGCTCCAATTTCTGGGGTTATGGGTATGTGCCTCTGCACCTGGCTGGCCTAGCATGTGTGTTTCTGCTAATTTATTTTTGTGGCCTTTTAACCCTTTAGTGTTGTCAGGAATAATACTCTGATCCTAACTCCAAGAGTTTCACTTGTAAATCTTCCCTTTTGGCTTGTTTTCTTATGCCCTTGCCCTAATGAATTCACACATGCTAAGCATTTTACAGAACTTGGAGAATACCGTGGCAAGCAGTGAGATGGGCTGTCTCTCTCATGGAGCTTAACATCTCCATACAGTATCAATGATAGTGCTATCATCAGGCTGTATTATAAAGCAATTTGGATAATGTCACAATCTGTTGTAGGGGAATATGACTAATTTCAGGGAAATCTCCTGTAAGGAAGCTTTAGATGACATGTGAAATACAGTTTTCAAGGTAAAGGAGAACAACATGAGGAGATGAGTTCAAGCCACTGTGGCTGGAAAAACCAAACCAGAGACAGTATATCACGGACAGGCCCGAAGATGACACCAGGTTCTGGTTATGTGGAGTCTCGTTGGCAGCACTGAACTCTTTGGACTTTCTTTGTAGTTTCTGCATTTTTTTTTTATTTTTAAAATTCTGAGAGTGCTATCTGTGTGTCTGCGTGTGCCTATGGATATGTACATGTAGGTACATACTCATGTCAGTCTGGGGTCGAATGAATAACAAAATCAGATGTGTGTTTTAAAAACATTAATGTCCAGTTTCTCTACATATCGCAGCTTTCCATTTTTTGCCAGATCTCTCCACAAATAAAGGGCTGACACTGCTTTTGACATCTTTCACTTCCATGAATGACTGAAGTGGCACGCAATTCCTAAGTGTATTATTTATTGATCGTGATGCCTTCCTGTGCTAAGAATCCGTGACAGCATCTTCCAAAGTGTATCACTCTGTGTTTTCTGTCGTTCATTCTGGGCATGCATTTCTGCCTGTCTTCCCATACTTCTTACCATTCGGGTTGGGTCCTGCCTGAAGTGAGTTGCTCTGAGGTTTCATATTCGCATGTTTTCTTTTCAGCTGGCCATCTCACTACCCACTTGTTTTTGAAAACATTTGATGTAGTGAATAGTCAACTAAATTTGACCTCAAATGTATCCATTAGTATTCATATTATAAAAAAATTTTATTTATACTGTATGGTAATAGAAATTTCATTTATTTTGCTGTCTAATTCTAATGATTTGAAATGGGGACTAAAACTAGAATAACTACTGTGAATTAGCCTGAATTTACTGAAACAATTAATTTTTCTGGGTCTGATTTTCTCCCTCAAGCAATGCTTTTGACAGCATATGGTTTAGATTTGGCAGAAGGGTGGAAGCACGTTGAAATTGCTGCTGAGGGATTCACAGTCTTTTGGTACAAAAGTGTTCCAGTTAGATTTGGTCAGAGATCACAGAAATATATTTCCAAAGAATGCTAGAAGGCATGAAATATCCCAAAAATACAGTAATGAGAGCCCAGGACCACAATTTGGCAGCCTTTATTAGGCAACCCGCTATATTTCAAGTAATATATTATACATCAGGGACATAAAGATCTTGACGTTTTGTTCTCTATTACAAATACAACTTTGACCTAATTCTTTCCTCAAGCAGCTTATATTACAAAGGCACAAGAGATGCCTAATAATAGAATGTGAAGTGCCAGCCAATCAATTTTACTAAAAAACCTGTGAGAATCTAGGAATTACAAAGTATTTTCTCAAGCAGAAGAGGAGAACATAGGTATTATAGAATGTGTGACATTTCATCTGGGATGTGACATGCACGTAATGTTTGGAGGAACGAGGAATGTCATTTCAGTTGAAGGGAACAAGAGATGCCAAAGCAGATAGAGCAAAACTGTATGGTGAAACATTATTCAGGAGGCTTAAAAATTATGTGCAAGCATACAATAAGAGGTTTTGGAGTGAAAAGGACAGATTTATGTCAGTTCACAAGTAATTTCTCATTAAGACTGATGTCTAGCATTCAAACATCCAAGCTCTGTGTATAAAGATGATCTCTTTGCAAGAGATGCTAACTTATAGTTATTACAACAATGCAAAAAAAAAAAAATCCTAGAGTAAAAATTATCTCAAAATGATAGCTTATCAGCACATAGTCCATAATAAACAAGTTTACAAAGATACAAGATATCATATTGTTGCAAAGAAGAATAATCAGAAAACGAACTTCTCAGATATAGATTCAAAAAAAAAAAAAAAACTCTATTAGCTATCTCAGAGAAAATAAAAAGCCAGTTCCCACATTTTTATGGAAATGGTAGGAATAGTTAATGAACATTCTAGATTCGAAATATTTTAGGTGAAATTTTCCATTTTAATTGAGGAGCGTAACACAGATTAAATACAAAGAAAATACAAGGTAAGCTTTGGAGAAACAGTTAAGAAATAAGTATGCTTAAAAAAGCACAGAAAAGAAATACTGAAAAATATTGAAAAGCGAGACACCGGAAATGCAATTCATGGGTTAAAACATTAACCACCCTGAGTCCTGCAAGGGTAAGAAACAGAGAACGAGAAAAGAAGCAATATGTAAAGATGAAGGCTCACTGTTTTTTAAAAAATGTAGAAAACCAGAGGACGCTTCTCAAGTATCCAGCAGAGAATTCACAGATGCATCCATTACGTGAGGTCAGAAAGACACCATTTGAAAGGCTCCAGAGAATCACATCTGGAATTCACAGATGTTGGGTGACACTTTTCAAAAGTAAGATGGGAAAACTTGTGATTCAGCAGGCTTGGGAAACACAACAGAGAAAGGTCTTGCCTCAGTACTGGGTAAGAATTAGATGAAGATTAAATACTGCTGTATTTCGCTCAAGAAAAGCTTAGGTGTTGGGGATTTAGCTCAAGTGGCAGAGCGCTTGCCTAGCAAGTGCAAGCACTTGATGAAAATTGTTCAAGTTAATGAACTGTGTTTCAAAACAAAAATTAAGAATATTTCTTGGAATGTACTGTCAAGCAGGGTAAAATTTGCAGTGGAATCAAATGCTACCAATCACTGGAAGAATCAGTAAAATGGTACATTCTAAATTAGAAGATAAATCTAGTAAGTAAAGC